>SNQJ01S0014965.1:15361-36698 GCA_010110895.2 Picea sitchensis | reverse complement strand
CGAAAATCTCGGATGCAACACCAACAATTCAGCGAAGCTTTGGGGTCTTATCAAAGGAGTGCAATTAGCACTTGATCAAAACCTCACCTGCCTGATCATTGAAGGAGACTACAAAATCATAATACACTTGGCAACAAAAATAATGAATGGTTGAGATCCAGGGAAAATCAAACCCAACTGGCACCTCCTTAGTCCTCTTTACAGCTTCCAGGCTCTTCTCAGACCCTCTCTAACTCTAACCCCTTCACACATTCGGTGAAGTGCAAACAAATTTGTGGACAGATTGGCCAATGCAGGGGTTAACTCTATGTAGCAAATCATTCTCGATGATTTCAGGCAATCCTGAAGATCTCCCCTTTGGCTCCAATGTGAGGAGCTTGCTCAGATGGATGTCCCTAATCCAGACGGGGTTCCACTTTCGTCAACTTAGCATCTCTTCAAATTTAGAAATGATCAGAAGCTCACAAGCAAATGCAGAAGAACGCTAGTTGGAAGTTGATTCAAGAACCTCGACAATCGAGATTTAGGAGAACGAAGGCTGTTGTTTCCAAAATTCATGAAGTCACGACAAGTGAGAGAGGATCTGGACCATTGAGGATGGAGGTGATTTGGACCATTGTTCTAGACCCATTGATATATTGCGAGAAAATCTCGGGTACTCGGGTTTTGGGAGTTTGGAGCATGGAGGAGGTTATCTGCCCAAGTCGCAAAATCATGAAATGCGAGGGCGGATCTAGACCATCGGTGCTAAAGGAGATCTCAACCATCGATCTGATCCCATAGATCTAATGTGAGAATATATCGGGAAATCGATTTTCAGGATTTTGGAGCATAGAGGGGGTTGTCTTCCCAAGTCATGAAATCATGAAATGCAAGAGTAGATCTGGACCGTTGGTGCTAGAGGAAATCTCAACCGTCGATCTAGTCCCATAGATCTGATGCAAGCAGATATCGAGAATTCTGTTCTTGGGAGTTTGGATCATAGAGGGGGTTGTGTGCCCAAGTCGCGAAATCGCAATAGGTGAGAGAAGATCTGGGTCATTGGTGCTAGAGAAGATCTCAACCGTCATTCTGATACCATTGATTGGATGTGAGAAAATTTTGGGAACTCAAGTTTTGGAAGTTCAGAGCATGAAGGGAGCTGCACCCCCAAGTCGCGAAGTTGCGAAATGCAAAATCGCGAAACTCGAAAGAGGCTCTAGACCATTCATGCTAGAGGAGATCTGAACTATTTCTCTGGTCCCTTGGATCGAACGTGCGAAGATTTCAGGAACTTTTCTATCGGGATTTCGAAGCATGGAAGAAGTTGTAAGCCCAAGCCGCGAAATCGCGAAATTCGAAAGAAGATCTGGACTGTTGGTGCTCGAGAAGACCTGAATCGGCATTTTGGCCAAGACATGAAGCCGTGAAATCACGAAGGAGATCATAACCGCCAATCCAACCCCATTGATCTTAGGCAATTTTGTAAGCCGATAAGTTTCAGGCATTTTTGTAAGCAGATAGGATGCTAGCATCTTTGTAAGCAGATAGGTTGCAGGCATTGTTGTAAGCAGATAGGTTGCTAGCATATTTGTAAGCAGATAGGCTGCAGGAATCTTTATAAGTAGATAGGACGCAGGTCTTTCTGTAAGCTCCAACTTGAATTAATTTAAGGATCCATTTTTTAACTCACACAAAAAAAACATTATTAAGCCCATCAATTAATTTTTGTATTTTTTTTTAAATAAAAACAATATTTTATAAAAAGATGTATGAACCTTATTTGATGTTCTTACATAGATATTCATCTATGCACTTAGGGTGTAAAAACACATTGATTTCTTTATGCTTTATGGTGCACCAATAATGATAACACATCGATTTTTCATATATGGGAGCACACTGATTAGTTTTCATTATTTTTAAAATTAAAATTGATATTGTATAACAAAATAAAATTTATATTATATAAAAATATGGTTAAACCTTATGTGATGCATATTTTTTAAGGGTGCATTGGTGCTCATAGGGTTTAGAAATGTATCGATTAAAAAATCCTTTCCTGGTGCACCAATAATGGAAATGCATTGGTGTGCTAATTATGTAAGTGCACTGATGAGTTTTTCTAACCTTTTAAATAAAACCATATTTTATTACAAAATGGATAAGCCTTATTTGGTGCATCTTATATACGTATTCACTACTGTGCTTATGGTTTAAAGATGCACCAAAAATGTTTCATCACAAAATAATAAAATGACCTCTAATGTGCCTATAAAGGGAATGCATCGATGCTCATTCCACAGGAGTGCATCAATAAGTTTTTGCAATTGTTTTTAATAAAAACAAATATTGTATAACAATATGTCTAAACCTCATTTGATGTGTTTTATATAGTGACATGTCATTGCACTGACTATTTTAAGACTCACCAATTAGAGTATGTTTAGAATTGATTTAAATCGATATTTTATTATGGGATAGTAAATAATGATTTTCAATGTACCTATTTTTGGAATGCACCAATGCAATCAATATGTGAGAAAATTGGGGACACCTAATATGATATTATCACATTGACTAAGAAACCTCCACTAAATCATTTGGTCACCGACCCTCACTAGCAAGCTCCACTATAAAAAGAGAAGGGATAATTTTGGGGGGGAGTTTCCTTAAAAACATATACTAGAAAGTGTTTTCCTTGTAGTGCGCAATTGATTTCATCCTTCTACATTAGTAGAAAAATCCAATAAGACAAAATACCACATTTGCATTGAAGAAGCCAAAATCTTGGCCAAAATTGATCATTACTTTAACAAAGAATTAAGGGAAGCAACTGATCTCAAATGGATTTGAAATATTTCCTCATCCAAAATTTATAAATTAAATTTAGGAAAAGTTTGAAATGAACAAATAAATTTAAGACAAAAGGCCACAAAGCCTCAAGAAGGTGAAACAAATCACCTTGATGGTTGGTCTTCCAAGGAAGCTTCATAAGAGAGGATTCCTTGCTTGATGAAAGGAGCTAACAAAGAAGGGAGAATTAAAGTTTGTGAAGAAGAATGGTAGAACTAGAAGAGAAAGATCTCAAAGAGACAATCTACTAGAAGATCAAAGGATGAAGAAGCCAATGAGCTTGTCCATGCATGAACAAAAGATTTTCAATGATCTAAATCCATCTACCAAAGACTTTTATTGAGTAAGAATGCATCATAATCTCATTTGGGATTGCATATGTCACCCTTTGTAATAATATCCTAAGAAATACTAAAATCCCAAAGAACATTAGTTTCCCCATTTGGATTTGAAGGGTGAAAAAATAAGTGGCTTATGGTGTGAATTCATTGTCATGTTCCTGAATTTATGTTGCTTACTTAAATTCAAGAATAATGTGTGTATTTCCATTAAATTGAATATGAAAATGACAATATTATTCATTGGATTGATTGTTGTAGAATTAATTCAATTAATTGTTGTTGAACACTATGCATAGCAAGCTACAAGCCTTTGAAAAAATACTATATCCCTTTAGTTAAATGGAATGCAATTGTGTTTATGTGGAAAAAATCCCCTTTATCAACAGCAGGGTTACCCCTGATGAGAAGTCCCAATTAGACCTCTCACCATTTGGAATAGGGAACCCATCTGAATTCTAGCTAGACAACCATTTCTAGATTTGGGTTTACTAATTGTGGACCAGTCCAGCGATGAAGGTTTTCTAAGCTAACGAATGAAATGAAGCTAATCTAAGATGCATGCATCTAGACGAAACTAGGGTAACTAGAAAGAAAACACAGAACCATCCATGCTCATGTCAATGTCCTAGGAAATAGTTCACATAGATCAAAGACAAGAATATGAATAAATAACTTCAAATGAAGAATAGTCTATCATCTAAACAATTATTTACAGTCCTATTCCCATGAATTCAGACAAATATTCCCTGAAGAATCAAAATAAGAATGCAGCAAACATACATGAGAATAGTCTACAATATGAAGTACATTCTTACACAACTTGAGTGTCAAGCAAAATGCAAAGGAATAGTCCACAATAGGTCCAACACAAGAATCAGATCTCTCCATAAAAGAGCTTTTCCAAACATGTTTCTTCTTATTAAAATTTTCAATAATAGTACATGAAAGCTCCAAGATCCAAAAATCCCCTTACTGGGATCCAATCCCCAAATTTATTGATATTCAACTTGACCATTAGATTTCTTCCTTCCCCCCATGACCTTTCATATACAAACGCTTGTCCTTATCCTCTTTGTAATAATGAGAGAATAAGGACAACATAAATATTTATAATTTAATGTATTATATGCAGTTACATTTTGAATTTTTCTTTTTGTGTTGGTGGGACATCATAGATTTTTTCCACAGTTCACCTCACCCACCATGATGACTGGTCTAGACATTAGGAAATGCTTATCCCTCAAAGTTTGATATTTAATCATCATGTGATTTAGAATTATTCTTTGGTTATTTGAGTCTACTTCCCTTTCACTGCTCCTCTAGTGTTGCAACAACTATTGTTGTTGTTTCTACTAAATTATCCTCTGTGGTAGATCCTATTTGCAAGGGTATTTTTGGATACTAGTATATTTATTTGATGTGTAACTATTGTTCCTTTCATGGTTTTCTTCTCTCACATGTTGCCTATCCATATTGATGAGTATGACCTCCCTCTAGCATTGGTACCTAGTACCATTCAACATCAATAGATGACTGACCATGATATAAACTTTCAAAACCATGCATTTAAAACTCTAGAACTAAAACATTAGCTAAGTGAGAATTCATATATGCTTCCCTGAGTTTGGTTCATAGTTCCTCTACTCTTGGTTGAAGTATTATGTTCTCTGGGGATTTTTCCAATGTGCCATATCTTAGTCATAAAAAATGTGAACAATTGGTGAGGAATATCTAAAATCATATACCTTTGAAGTTGTATATCTCAGAATGACCTTTCCAATGGTATAAGGAACATGCAAAACGGGCATTGGAGTCAAAAATTACGACCAAAATATGAAAGGTATTTTTGTAGGGTTCTACTCCTATGTCGGCAAGATGAGAAAAAACTCTCTTATCTGTCAGAAAGAAAAGAATGAACTCATGTATCAGAAATATTAGCACAAAATATCCTATGTGTCGAAAATATGAGCATGAACTCTCCTATGTATCGACAATATTAGCATGAACTCTCCTATGTTTCGACTAGAAAAGAATGATCTCTTGTATTGGAAAGATGAGCATGAACTCCCTTATGTATCAACAAGATGAGCACAAACTCTCCTATGTGTTGGCAAGAAAAGTACAAATTCTTTTATTGGCAAGCTAAGTATGAACTCTCCTATGTGTATCTAAGAAAAGCATGACCTCTTTTATCAATAAGATGAGCATGAACTCCCCTATGTATCAACAATATGAACATGAACTCTCCTATGTGTCGGCAAGAAAAGCACAAACTCTTATGTCAGCAATACAAGCATGAAATCCCCTATGTGTCGAAAAGAAAAGCACAAACTCTTGTATCAGAAATATGAGAATGAACTCCCCTGTGTATCGGAAATATGAACACGAACTCTCCTATGTGTCAGAAAGAAAAGCACAAACTCTTATGTCGGCAAGACAAGAATGAAATCGCTTATGTCGATAAGAAAAGCACAAACTCTTGTATCGGAAAGATGAGCATGAACTCCCCTGTTTATTGGAAACATTTGAACGAAATCTCTTATCTATCGAAAATATGAGCACAATCTCTCCTATGCTTTGGCAAGAAAATAATGAACTCTTATATTGACAATATAAGCACGAACTCCCCTATGTATCAGCAATAAAAGCACGAACTCTTATATCAACAAGATGAGAAAGAACTGCCCTATGTATCGGAAATATGAGCACACACTCTCCTATGTATTGGAAATATGAGAATGAACTCTCCTATGTATCAGAAATATGAGCACAAAATATCCTATGTAGGAAGAAAATTCAAAAAATTTGAAGTGTCTTTTTTAACGGTAAGAAACAACAAGAGCTTGAGTTCAAAAATCCATAACTTTCTCATACAATGTCTGATTGAGGCATTTTTTTTGCAATGTGGAGAGAAAAAGGAGGCGCTTCTAGTGAGGGACCTTAAAACTTAATTAAATAAATTTAGTATATTCATGTTTAATGAAGGTCATGGTTAACGAGGATTGCTTGATGGGAAATCCTTGGTGATCATTCTTGCATTTCTAGACCTTGGATTTCAATTCCATTAGTGGAATTGGAATCGTAATCTCATAAAAAATACATATATCCTATTTCAAGAGTAAAAACTCCAATTTGACCAGTTCGGACCTCATTCTTGTTACTTCTTTTCCCAAATTTAGTTCCATCAATTCCTATGGCATCTTTGTTATATAGGATCTTAATCCATCCATTATAACTAAATTCATATGTCAATGGATGAGAAATATTATCTCATGAAAACATCCAACTGACGTTTGGAGCAATTTCCACTAAGTATGCGACAAGAGTACCAATTCTTCTTTGAGATGAAATTTAGATCCAACCTATGCCATGTAGATGTTGCAATTAACACACCTAAAAATAAACAACACTTTCATGATCAAGGTTAGTTGCAAAATCAAGAAGGCGCAAACGTGCATGTTGGCATGGTATGTGTAATGAAAGTTGTTGGTGACACACACAAGCTCAATCAAGATTGCAACATGAAGTATATGAACCAAGGTAGGTAATTAGTCATTAGTTATCCATCCAGGCATGGGGTGTTTAATCATTGGAAATGATAGGAACTTGACTGATGGGAACAACGAAAAGGATCTGAGATGGATAATAGGAGAGGCATCAAGATGAAAGTGTGTCTTTTTGATATAGTCTATGTCGGTGAGAGAAATAAGATCATTGTCAATATGCTCAGTGTCAATGAGGGGACAAAATATTTTTGTTGGCACATCAGCAACATAAGAGGGAAACTTTCCAACAAACACTCTACATTAGACGGAAAGAAAGGAAGCTTGTTGATACACCATGTATTGGAAAAGATGAGATGAACCTTGATGATACACCATGTATCAGTGAAGGTGAAAGAATGATCATCAATGTATCGATAGTCAAGGAATGATGGTGTCGGTGTATCGACGGCCATAAAATGATCGATTTTAATACACTAGAAAGTGGCAAAAGAAAATTTCTAAGTGTTGGCCCTTCCTACGTATCGCAACAGAGAAGATGGTCATCGATGTGTCGGTAAAGAAATCACTAACTCGCTAGTACTGGATGTATCAATGAGGAAACTATTAACCCATATCTAGGATCAATGAGTTAGAAGTTAGAAAAAACTTTAAGTAAAATTTTGAGAAAGTATACCAGTGAAGAAAAACGCAAGTCGTCGATATGGGTCGTATCGGAAAAGGAAGAAGGATGTTCATCGATATAGCCTGTATCAACAAGGGAAATATGATGCTCACTAATACACAGTGTATCAACAAAGTAAAGATGAATCTTTCCAATATATAGTGTATCGACAGGGCAGAGTCTTCTTTAAAATCATTGAAATGGAAAACTATGGAGAGTTAGAAGAGAGTCTTGGTATTTTCCATTAGCATGAGAGATACTGAGAGGATTTCCAGTAGAAAATTTTAGGAGGGGGCCCCAATTTATTATCTTAGAGAAAGGTAAAAAAAGAAATTAGGGAGGGTGTTGTGCTGGCAGAACAAAATGGCGACACACTAGGCGAAGCCAAAATATCTCCTAGTGTTCCCTAACTGATGAGAAAAAACGTAGAGGGTCATTTAATTACTTTGAAGATAAACAATTCTAGAATAAATGTGTGATAGTTACATGAAATATTCCATTATGGTGGGATCATTGGTGATGCTTGCATGCGGGCTAGTAGAGATCATTTGTTGTAAATATAGGGTGAATGATGGTGTTATTTATTTCCTTAAACTGTGTTGAAAATTTAGGTTGGTATCTCTGTCATGGGGCAGATATAGGTTTGGGATATAAATATATTTTCACCATGTGTGTATATATTATCTCTCAGGTGTTTCTCCACTACTCACGAGCTTCATAGCCCTAATGGAGTCACCACAACATCATCATCCTTGCTTCATTGTCAGCAAGCATCCATAGCCCCAACAGAGATATTTGCATGTCCCCGAGTCTGGTCAAGCTTTCTTTCTCATTCCTTCTCGGTTTATTTAGTGTATTCTTAGCATCCAGTGGCTGGAGAAAGTGTTGGAAAATTGGTTTTAATTGATCTCAACTATAGAAGAAGCCTATAAGACTCTAGAAGTAATGGGTTTATTTAAAGAATTATCCAAAGCAGCCCCCTTATGGCGTAGCTTTAAGCATGTCCCACACAGGAAGACTCTTTGAAGAAGTATGCAAAGAATCTCGGAGGTGTGGTCATGAAGCCCGAAGTTGTTTGAGGAAAAAGAGGGTGAAGGACATTGTAATTGCATACAAAAACTCCATAGATGGATAGTCCTCATCATGTTGTTTCCAATTGTAGGTGGTACATCACATGTTTCTTCACGGTTGAGAAGTTATTCCCTCATAAAGATGAATCCCCAGAATATGGTTAAGAATCCCCTAAACAGTTGCAACAAGAAGTTATAAGTCAGCCCAAAAGTTAATTAAAGGATAAATGTTGTTGCAAACAAGAAGTGATAGGTTGACCCTAAAAGTTAAGTAAAGGAGTTACTTGAAATAGTATAAATACACATCAAGAAGCCTCTCATTCTACCCAACCAAGAAAGTATGTAATCTCTTATGTGAATCTAAGGTAGAGAAGAAGTGAAAAGGAGACGTCTTGGAGTCCTAGGTGGGAGAAGGGTTTATGAAAAGCCCTAATTGAGCAGACCCCTACGGGTCTAGTACAGGGTGTCCCGTGAGGCCCCCACTAGTTGTCTTGGTAGCGTCATGTGAGGCCCCTGCTGGTTGTCTTGGTAGCGTCACGTGAAGCATCGCTAGTTGCCTAGTTTTTTCTAGCGAGGTTGAAGTAAAGTTGATTAATATGCTATCTTGTTGATGTTGAAGCTGAGGAAGGGTCCGTTGGTATGTGATCATATGCACCAGGTTGTTACATTATTAAAGGTATTCTTTCTATGTGTTTTATCTTGGCAGTTATGGTATATGCTTAAGGAATATCTTGGGTGGTTTGGCACATGCTTAAGGCATTCTTTTGGCACATGGTTTGAGGTGTATCTTGGATCATTTGAGCATTTGATTTGAGATATATTTCTAGTACATAGTTTATGGTTTATCATGGATGATATGAAACTTACTTGAGGCACATTTTTGGCATATGATTTGAGGCATATGTTGGTGATGTTGGTCATATGTTTGAGATTTGTTATTAGTGATATAGGTATATGATTTATGTGATTGGATCTATTTTTTTTTTATGATGATGTTGATGATGAGATATGAGTATCAGTGACATAGATAGTGATAGTGATAGTGATAGTGACAGAGATAGTGACAATGATAATGAAAGTGACAGTGACACTGGCAGTGACAGGTTGAGCCTCCATTTATATTTCACGAAGGAAAGAAGGGGAAAGTAAAGGGGGTTGTATCCTCCTTCCAGTTGGTGTTGGAGAATACAAGGAGTTGTTCCTTCAAGTTGGAGTCTGAAAAATAGGGGGTTGGTTCCTCCTTCCAGTTGGAGCTGGAAAATCTAGGGAATTGTAGCTTCCTTTAGGTTGGAGCATGTAAACAGGGGGTTGAAGCTTCCTTCCAGTTGATACTAGAGAATTTTGGAATTTGGTGCTTCCTATGAATGTAATATTTTGATATATACGAAATCATTATGTTGTTTTCTCCCATTTGGGTTTCCACGTAAAAATTTTGTGTATTGTGTATCTTTGGTTATGTGTTGTTGAATGTCATTGTTCGTGATATATTCAAACAATTGATAAATTGATGTTAATATGTTCTGATTAAAAGTGGTAAAAAGTGCATAATATTGATTCACCCCTCCTCTCAGTATCACTGAATATTCTAACAATTGGTATCAGGGTAGGTCCTTCAGAAACAGTCTAATCACTGGAAGGTAGATCATGGAGTGCACTAAAAATGGAACATCATTATTTGATGGTCTGAACTATGTCTGTTGGAGTAGAAGGATGAAAACATTTTTGCAAGCATGTGGATTTAATGTTTTGAAAAAAGTAGTAGATGGATACAAGGCACCTACCACTCCCTCAACAGATAAAGATGGAAATAAACTTGTTGAAAACAATTGGAAGGATAAAAATGTTATTCGGAATGGCCTGGTTGATTCAATATATGTCAAGATTGTGCATTGCAAATCTACAAAGTATATCTAGGACAAACTTCAAAATGTTTACGAAGGAGATGCCAAAGTCAAAGGGGCCAAGCTTCAAACTTATAGAGGTCAATTTCAACAATTGAAAACGAAGGAAGATGAAGATATTGCAACTTACTTTCTGTAGGTAGATGAGATAGTGAATGCCATCAAAGGCTTGGGAGAAGAAATTAAAGAACTAGTCATTATTAAAAAGGTACTAAGGTCTCTTCCAATGAGATTTCACCCTAAGATTTCATCCATAGACAAAAGAGAAGATCTTGCTACGTTGAGCATGGAAGAGTTACATGGAATTCTTATAACTTATGAAATGAGAACATAGTAGGATAATCCATCGAGGAAGGAAGAAACTTTCAAGGTGTCAAGGAAAACAAAGAATAATAATTCAAATTCAAATTCAAACTATAGATGGAATGATGATCCAGATGAAGAAGAAGAAATAGACAACTTTGTGTTGGCACAGGGGCAAACCAAGGGCTCAACGCTACAACAGTGCACCAACAAAACCCTAACTACTAGCCCTTTCAACAACACTTGCGAAGCAGATGAAGTCTCACCCAAGGTAGAGGCAAGGGTGGTTACAGGACTCCAATGTCTGCAACCTTAGCTAGGACATAGATATGTGATTCTAATCAGGGCACTCAACAATTAACATTCATCAATATTCAGTTCCTGGTTACAGTGCAATTAAACCCTAATTACAGAGCATCACAGTATTCAACCAGATCTAGAATCTAACAACACTTAGCATGATGAAAAAGATCAGATCTTAACAGATTCAACACTAAGCACATGTATATAGGACAGATCTAACATCCATTCATATTATTAAGCACTAAGCATCGACAGATCATTCATCTATATTAAAGTACTAAGCACACTAACATATAAGCACATCAACAAATTGCACAAAGCAGAGCAACACAACATGTACGTGGTTCACCCCCACCCTGGGGCTACATCCACCAACTCTTTATTTTCTTTATTAGCTTCTTCAATAGATTACATGCGCAGAGCCTCAAAATCCCTACTTCACAGAGGACAGGAGATCTATGTAGCTCGCTAGATCCTCCTTCCCTGAGTAGATCTAAGCACACAACCTTCTACAGTCTCTTACAATAACTTTCACTTAGCTCTGCAAGTCTCACATAGTATGCACCAAAGCACTTACAAATCTTGATCACGCAGATCCAACTCTATCACTTAGCCATTCATGTGTAAATCTCACATAGTATGCACCATAGCACTTACAAATCTTGATCACAAAGATCCAACTCTAGCACTCAGCCATTCATGCTCACTACATCGCCTTAGCATATATTTATACATACAAAATAGGCCTAAGCATGGGTGAACCCATGGGTCGACATTCCCATACTCGTTACACAGTCCCAAGTCCCAAAAGGGCCCTAAAAGGGGTCGAGATCCCATGATCTCTGCTTTGTCTTGCGCTTTGGCTTAGACAGCTTGTCAAAGTCCCAAAATTAGGTCAAACATGGCCAAGAATCCTCAAAACTTGGTCAAGATCCAACAAGCCCCCAACACTCACCTGTGACTCATCCCGAGTAACTCTGATCTGACTAGTTCTGCTTCAAAACCCTCGAGCATGGCTCGAGCTGCTTCGACTTGTTGTTGTGCTATGGCCTCCTGTTCAGTGAACTCTTGTATGACTGCTTCATTGACAGGTCCTTTGAGGCATTATTCAGCTGCAGTGACACTTACTCCAGTTCCACTCCTCGGCCTTCTATTTATGTGAATAGTTGGTAACCCTCATCCTGTACAAGTTGGAGCCTCTGAGTTACTTCCCTAACTCTGCTCTGAATAGTATGGACCTGTTTTTGGGAAGTGCGTTACTCTTGGGATCGCTTCATTCTTTCCATAACTGACAGTGGCTTCAACTACGCCTGTATTGTCTCTGCTTGATACTTCACTTCCTGGAGTTGTGACTACAATGCCTTGAATTCTGGATCCTTAGTGAGTTTTTCATACGTTTGGGAACTGCGATCACTCAGTTGCTTGCATTCCAGGGCAAGGAATTTTATTCTTTCAACTGTGCTTCGAGCAGTTGCCTCCCTTTGGTCCCTTACATTCTGCAGGGTGTCAGGTACAGTGCAAAGCTCTAAATATGTCATTCATTGTTGTAGCTGCTGAAAATATTTTGTGAGCTTCTCTACTTGATGCATGACTCAGTCTTCAGCCTGTAGCTCTAAGCCTATCACAGAGTGGAGGGCTCTGTTTACTGCTTCTTTTACTTCAAGCAATTGTTCTTTCTCTTGTTGCATCTATTCTTTCTCCGCTTCAAACTTGGCCTGGAGAGAAACCTTCTCTTGTTCTGCAATTCTGCGTTGTTCTACAATGTCGCCTTGTACTTGATTCAAGGTCTAGGTAGATTGTTCTACTTCTTCTTGTGCACGACGAAAAAAATATTTGACCACATCAACTAATCGGCGGAGTTGGATTGGCTCATCCCCCAACTCTGGTTCTCTTGATGACAGGGGTTCAATGGAAACTACGCGACTGGATGGAAGGACCTGTTGTACCCCTCGGAACGTGACCTTAAGTCTGTCATACATTTCCTCCTTATTATCTTCTTGTTTCTCCACGATTTCCAGGGAAGCGTCGTTGAGGGCTACTGTGATGAAGTCAAATTCATCAGTAGTAAGAATGGTCTTCATCTTGGTCATGGTGGCTCTCGATTTCTTCCTAGAAGAAGGTTTCAGGGCATAAACTTTGCTCTTCTTCAGGGGATTGGTCTCATCTCTCGTAGTGTTACTTCGTCTTGCTTCTATTCATCTCCTATGCGATTTATTTCTTCTTCTTCACCCCCTCGATCAGGTGATACTGAAGCATTCTTTCCTGAGTCACTGCTTAGGTCTTGGACCTCTTTGGTCTTCTTCGTTTTGTAGGGTCTGAATGTATCATTCACAGTTTCTGGGTTGTTAGGGTCGGACATCTCTAAAGGGTCTACTGGAATAAGGAGGTATGTCGACCAGTCCTTAGTGATCTCCTCAAGATCCTCTTCTGTGATCTTGTAGTATGACTGCAGCTGCTCCTTATGTTCATCAACTCACATTGTAAGGTAGATGAAGTGTCGATCTATGCAGAACTTCTTCAGAGGTCGGAATATTTGTAAGGTCTTCAGAGTCATGCGAGGTTCTGCTTCTATGGCTCTCTTTAGCTGAAGGTAGTAGGTATGAAAAACAACGTTCAACTACCATTGTTTGTTCATATCACTTGAGTACCAAAGGGTAGTGAAATTCGCAGCAAGCGGCTCGAACGGTTCAATATCCGGGAAGGTCGCACCTTCTGGCATCTCACAGGAAACAAAGGCGATAAGGATCAAGAGCCAGTTGAAGTGGAACTCGTAGCCCTGATCTTGTACTTTGTGGCAGTCTAGCTCCAGTTGATTCACCAGGTACTTCACCTAGTTCATCTGTAAACCTTCTACACACTTTCCCGCGAGGTCAACAACAAAGTCTATGACCTGCGTAGGTATGTTCTTCCTTACTAACTTTCCTACAATTAATTGATAGGCAAGGCACACTGCACCATTCTGGATGGAGGCTACCTTTTAGCCTTGCATTCCCTTTTCGTCATTTCCATATGTATCCTTGATCTTATGTTCTAGTGCGCGATCTGTGGCTTTTCCTGGATAAAACTCTTGCAGGTCGGGTCCTTGCATACTCAATCCTGTGATCCTATGGATGAATGTCAGGTCAACTGTGATACGACGGTCTATCCATAAGTAACCTCCATGGTAACATGAAAGGAATAACTTGACACAGGCATTGACTTCCTGGTGTCATCTGAAGTGTGGGATTTTCATGACATTTAACAAAGTGGACTGTGTGAGGTTCATCATCCACATATGAGGGATTATCTTTGAGTTGTTCCCCTTCATCTTGGTCAGGTATTTATATGGGGCAAGCATACTGTAGTTTTTGTGATCTCCAAGGTTGAAGTCACTGAACTTCAATGCTGCAATCTTATCCTACTATGCTCAAACTGCACATATCCCCTTTGGGAGGTACGTAGTAACCATGGTGTCTTCGAATTCTCTTAGCACACTATCTCGACTCACTGCCCTGGCTAAAGGTGGGATGTAATCCGACAATATGGATGGGATCAACTTCGAATTTGCTAGGTCATCTCTGTGTTTGGTTCTCTTTTCTGCTAATGGTCGAGATGATCCGGCTCCACAAGAAATTGATAGAGAGGCTTTCTTGTAGTCCTCTCATCGATGATGCTTGAATACTTGCAGACATTGCTCTTTCATACATTACTCTTTCAGTCATTAGGTCAATAAGAACTTCTTCGACAATTTTCTCTGCAGCGCTAAGCTCGTTCGACATGCACGCTCGTGGTTGAATGTCTCGGCTTCGAAGAGTAATTGTTCAATGCAACAGGATAGATGGCACTAACGCGATGGTCACTGTGCGAAATCAACTATGCTGTGATATCTAATAGTCATGATTGGAAAAAGTGTTCTCATTGCGTGGAATGACAGGATAAATAGATAACTCAGCAATGGATCTCTTGCAATGGGCAAGAAGCCTTCATTAACTCAGTTATGTCTGTTATGGCACGATCCCAATGGTATGGTGGCGAACTTTATGATCATAAATTTATTTCTACCCATTCGGGTCGTCGGTTGAACGGTTATACTGTTCCAATGGCTATATTACTTTTCCAAGGAAAAGTGCCATGTGACATTGTTCTGATATTTCGACGAAGCTCCAATTTTTCAAATTTTCCTTCTGTGAAGTTCCCTCAGGACCCTTCTGTAAATTTTCAATCTTAACTCTTTTCTTACTTAGTTTTCTAGCCTTCTTTCCAGTGAGATTCGTCTTAGAATTCCTTTTTCCATTCTGATTCTTATCTTCTTTCGACGAAGTAACTTCACGTTGTTCAGGTTCCTTCCTAGAAATCAAGGGTAATACTTTATCTGTATCTGGAATAGGTACTTCAATCCTCTAACGGTCTTCCAATGTTCTTCCTACTTTGACATCCAAATCTTTGGTTTGAAATAGCTTCGCCTAGTTCTCATGTTCTTTAATCAAGTGTGCAATCCTCCTAGTCATGAAATCGTTTAACTCTTGCTTCTTCTGCTCTAAGATTTCCTCTTCTTTTCTTCTGGCCCGATCTCCTTCAATCCAAGTTTTTCCTAATAACATAGCAAATGGAGCGTTGTTCTCAATAAATTTAACAACTTCAAGTTCTTCCTCTATCAAAGTTCCATGAGCACTCATAGATATCTTGGTAAGTCTTCCACATAGGGTTATCAACTTTCCTCTTAATAATCCTATTCCTCCCAATGAAGGAATCATAACAGGCTTTCCTAGAATTTCCCAAGTTCTTTCGGTCATGATATTCACCTATGTTTCCTCATCCAGAACACAGTCAATGTCGAAGTCTCCTATTCTTTCTTCAATGTACTATTTTTCTTTAAATACCTCTCATAAACTGACATGTCAGTGATCATTTAGGGTTTCTTTCATCTGTAGCAATACCTTTTCTTATTCTTTCTGGGGTTATGTCATAATCTCAGTTGTTGGATCTACCTTAGGGTTTTCTTGGTTCATATTCATTCTTTCAACCTTAGCAATAATTTTAGGGAAATCCTATACTTCATGGTCCAGAGCTCTACAACAGAGGCAACTAGGTCTTCTGCCAGGGCATTCCTTAGCCAGATGTCCTAGTCTTCTGCAACTGTAACAAAGGTTTAATCCTCTTCTTCTTTTAAATGATCCCCAACCTTTCCTGTACTATGCGCTAGAATCATTTTAGCTAACCTGCAACAAATTCTTTCTAGGGTCTTGCATCCATTAATTAGTCCAAACATTCTTTCTATGCATAGGTATAACATATCTTTCGCTATTCTTATCAGATCTACTCATATCAAATCTTATTTCTTCTATCAGTGCCCTAGTTTTCAAGCTAGGACAAGTCTTATCAAACATACCTAGATCCATACTTTAGAAACAAAACGTTCCACTAATCTTATCTTAAGCAGAGCACAAAGCTTCAAAATCTTAAAACTTTTCACTATTATTACCTTTATCAGAGCACAAAGCGTTCAGATCTTACCTCTTTTCTTCAGATCAAACTTATTTATTTAGCATGGAGCTTCACAAATCAAGTAGAATACTTCACACTAGAGTGACAGATCTATGCACAGAGCTTTCACAATTTCAGGTTAGGTCTTTGCACAAAGATTATTTTTCCTCAGTTCCCAGCAATCACAATTTCAGGTCCCGACAACGAAACCATTTGTTGGCACAGGGGCAGACCCAGGGTTCAATGCTACAACAACGCACCAACAAAACCCTAACTACTGACCCTTTCTGCAACACCTGCGAAGCAGATGAAGTCTCACCCAAGGTAGAGGCAGGGGTGGTTGCAGGACTCTAGTGTCTGCAACCTTAGCTAGGACACAGATCTGTGATTCTAATCAAGACACTCAACAGTTAACATTCATCCATATTCATTTCTTAGTTACAGTGCAGTTAAACCCTAATTACAGAGCATCGCAATATTCAACCAGATCTAGCATCTAACAACACTTAGCATGATGAAACAGATCATATCTTAACAGATTCAACACTAAGAACATGTATATAAGTCAGATATAACATCCATCCATATTATTAAGCACTAAGCATCGACATATCATTCATCTATATTAAATCACTAAGCACACTAACATATAAGCACATCAACACATTGGACAAAGTAGAGAAACACAACATGTACATGGTTCACCCCCACCCTAGGGATACGTCCACCAACTCTTTGTCTTCTTTATTATCTTCTTCAACAGGTTACATGCACAGAGCCTCAAAAACCCTACTCCGTAGAGGATAGGATATCTATGCAGCTCACTAGATCCTCCTTCCCTGAGTATATCTAAGAACACAACCTTCTATAGTCTCTTACAATGACTTGCACTTAGCTCTGCAAGTCTCACATAGTATGCACCAAAGCACTTATAACTCTTGATCACATAGATCCAACTCTATCACTCATCCATTTGTGCGCAAGTCTCACATAGTATGCACCAAATCACTTACAACTCTTGATCACACAGATCCAACTCTAGCACTCAACCATTCATGCTCACTACATCGCCTTAACATCTATTTATACATACAAAATAGGCCTAAGCATGGGTGAACCCATGGGCCGACATTCCCATACCTGTTACACAATCCCAAGTCCCAAAAAGGGCCCTAAAAAAGGCCGAGATCCTGCGATCTCTGCTTCGTCTTTCGCCCCACCTTTGACAGCCTGTCGAAGTCCCAAAATCAGGTCAAACATGACCAAGAATCCTCAAAACTTGATCAAGGGACAACACTTTGTAAGGAAGTTGAAGAGAGGAACTGGAAAGTACAAAGCTAAGCTTCCCTTAATGTGATTTAATTATGGTAAAGTTGGTCATTTTGATTCTAAATTTCCTTATGATAATAATATTGATAGTGATGAAGAATAAGCTCCCAAGAAAGAAAAGAAATACCATAAATAAGACAAGAAAATAAACAAAAAGAAATTCTTCAAGAAAATCCTCTCCTTAAGAGAGGCAAGTTCCTCATTAGATGAAGATAATGATAGCGACAATGACTCAGAAAAGGTACTCTTTATGGAATTTAAAAATTATGAAGAGGATTATGAAGAATAAGGTGAAGTAGATCTTCAAGCAGAACTAATCAATGCCGTAAGTGAGCTAAAAAAATAAAGGAATAAAAAAAAATCACTCAAGGAAGAACTGATCAAGCTTAAGGAGGATTCTAAAAATCCCAACTCTAAAGAAGACCAATAGATTATTATGAAGATAAATGTCCAAGTAGAATAATCCAAAAGGATTAAAGAAACACTCAAAAACCAATTAGAATAAAAGGAGAAAATAAAAGAGATCTTAGAAGCAGAAATAGTCTCATTGAGGAAGGAATTTCATAACAAAGACATGTAACATAACAACACCAAATTATTGGATGAAATCATGAGTACTCAAAATCCATACTATGAAAATTATGGACTTGGATGCAAATAAATGCATACTAAGAAAGTTCCAAGCTCCATGATAACATAAAAGAAGCAGAACAAAAGAGTTATGCAGAAGTCATCATAGGTCCCACCAAGAAGGAAGAATGCAAGCCTTCAAAGAAGAACATTAGGGAATTAGAGAGAACTCAAGAAGAATATTATAGAAGAACTACGCCACCTAGAATATATGGAACCCAGAATCATCAAACAAGAATGGATAGATCTCAAAAAGAAGATTACAGAATAGTTGCACCATTTAGAAAATCCCCCACACTCAGGTACCAAAATATTTTTCTTGGTTTATGTTATTCTTGTAACAATTTTTTTCACAAGGATATATACTATAGAGCATATGATAATAATAAATGCAACTATGAAGGCTACTCTATAAGTAATTATATCAGAAAGCCTCATGAAGCATATAACAAAAACTATAATAGTTTTGGCTCATTAAATAATGAAGTAGAATGCTACAATTGCAACAATTTTGGACACATGGCCAAAGATTGCAAATTGATTTTTCCTCCATAGGAACCAAAGTAGTATTTCAATAGTCATGTAAAGGAACCATCAAGGATATGGAAAAGGAAGTAGGATAAACTAAACATTGAAGAATATTCGATTGCTCTACAAGTCCAAAAAAGAAAAAGTGATTGGTACGTTGACAGTGGTTTCTCAAAGAATATGATAGGTGACAAGGAAAAATTTGTAACTCTGAAGAAGGAAATAGATGGATCGATTTCCTTTGGCAATGATATCTCGACCAAAATTATAGGAAAAGGCATAGTCAAGCTTGGAAGCAAAGATGCCATGGCAGAAAATGTCTTACTTATCGAAAATATGAAGAACAATATGCTAAGTGTAAGTCAAATGTGTGACCAAGGACACACACTTCTATTCGACTCAAAGAAATGTGAGATAAGGAAAGAAGAATCATGAAAATTGGTGGCTACAACAATAACGACTCCAAACAACATATACATCTTAAATGAGTTTGGAAAGGAAATATGTTTCTTGGGAAAGGAAAATGAAAGTTGTCTATGGCACAGAAGAATGGGTCACGTGAACTTTGACAATCTTGTCAAAAATAGCAGAAAATAAACAGTAAGAGAAATTCTTGAAATTTCAAAGCCATCCAATACTATGTACAAGCATTGTCTACATGGAAACCAACAAGAATTAAGTTCGGAACAAAGGAATACGCTACAAAAAAACCATTGGAAATTGTACACACCGATCTATGCAGAACGATGAGAACAAAAGGGTTGAATGGTGAACAATACTTCATGCTACTTATTGATGATTTTACAATAATGATTGTAGTCTACTTTTTCAAGAAAAAGTCAGAGGCATTTGAATGTTTCAGAATATTCAAAGAGATGGTTGAAAATGAGAGTGAATTTAAAATCAAGTGTTTAAGGTTGGACAATGGATATGAGTTCACATCAAAAGAGTTCATGTATTTCTATGAAGAAAATGGAATAAAAAGGAAATTTTCAGCAGCTATAACACCTCATCAAAATGGAGTCGGTGAAAGGAAGAACATAATTGTACAAGAGATGGCTAGAACCATGTTGAAAGATTCCAAGTTGAGTAATATATTTTGGGTACAAGCAGCACATACATCCATTCATATCTTGAACATAGGAATTCTTAGAAGCAACAGTGATAAGACTCCATACGAACTATGGAAGGGAAGATCGATAAATTTCATACACTTTAGAGTGTTTGGAAGAAAATGTTACATAAAGGAGAAGATAACGGGATTGGAAAATTTGATTCTTGAGTTGATAAAGGCATATTGGTTGGATACTCAATAAAAATCAAGGCATACAAATTCTACAACCCAAGACTCAACATAATAGAGGAAAGCATTAATGCAAATATTGATGAATCAAATGTGTTGAAGACAAGAGAAGAAAACAAAATTTAAAAGAGTAGGAAACAGAAGAAGAACTAAAAGAAGAAGAAGAAGAGAAACAACCAAAAGCAGAACAAGAATAAAATGGCTAGCAACAGCTTCAAATATCTTCTAGGACACCTAACCATCGGGTATAGAAGAAACATCCACTGGAACAAGTCATTGGATACAAGAATGTAGGAATAGAAACCAAAGGAAGAAATTAGGTACGTACACCAGAACAGAGACACCTAGCACTACTATCCACAGTTGAACCCAACAGATTTGAGGAAGCCAACAATAATGAACATTGGATCAATGCCATGGAAGAATAAATAAATCAAATAAAAAAGAATGATACATGGGAACTGGTTCCAATACTTAAGGAAAAAAAATTGATTGGTACAAAATGGGTGTTCAGAACCAAACTAAATGAAGATGGATAGGTAACCAGAAATGAAGCAAGGCTAGTATGCAAAGGATATGCTCAAGTTGAAGGATTATATTTTGAAGAAAATTTTTCTCCTGTTGCCAAAATGGAAGCAATCCGAATGACCTTTGTGTTGGAAGATTGGTTGTTGTCATTGATGTCAACCCTAGTCATGGGTTTTGGACCACAAGATTGATGAAGGTATTTGGACATGAAGGAAAATGCACATCAGATACAACACCCATGGATGGATAGTATACATCATGTTGTTTCCGGTGGTATGTGGAATGTCACGTGGATCCTCATGGTTGAGGAGAAATGAAATTTTGAAGATGACAAAGTGAATTGAAGAAGGAAGTACATGTAGGCCCTGAAGATAATTAAAGATAAGAATTACAAAATAAGAAAGTGTCAGGTCGNACATAAATGGTATAAATAAAAATCATTATACATTCATTTGATACAAGTTGAATTTCAGAGGAAATCAGAAGTAAAAAAGGCCAGATTTCAAGGGAGGATGAAATCTTTTGGTGATGTGTTCTAAGGTATGTTATTTTCAGGTCATCTTACCATTTTTGCTATAAATATTTTTCTAGAATGATTCAGATGGTTAAATATCTATGGTATTAAGAATACATATC
>SNQJ01S0014965.1:0-13971 GCA_010110895.2 Picea sitchensis | reverse complement strand
ATGGAGGATTGTATCTTCCTCTTGGAGGTTTATCCCTCCCTTTACATTTGGAAGTTGTAGCTACCTTTGGAAGTCATTACTTCCCTTGAACAATAACTATTGATTATTTCTCATATATTGTGCATGGTGTATTGTGGTGTCTTGGTGTAACTCTTATACTATTGTTCATTTCTCATTGGATATAGTTGAATGGTTTAAGTATAAGTTGAAAAAGGTTTTAAATTGTACTTGATACTGATTCACCCCCCTCTCAGTATCAACACTTTGCCTATGCATGTTCTAAAAGGATCAAAGTATATCATATGGATGTAAAATCAACATTTCTAAATGGAGAATTAGAAGAAGAAGTATACATCAAACAACCAAAAGGGTTTCTAATGTCAGAAAGAGAAGATTATGTTTGCATATTTAAGTAAGCTCAGTATGGACTCAAGCAAGCCCCTAGAGCCTGGTATTCAGTATTGTACAAGTACTTACAACAACAAGGATTCGGAAAGGGAAATGTAGATAGGAATATCTACATAAAAGTGGATCGGGACAACATACTTATCATTGAAGTATATGTGGATGACATCATCTTTGGAAGTGACGATGACAGGAAAAGTAAGAATTTTTCCAAAGACATGCAAAATGAGTTTGAAATATTTGTGCTTGGTGAGTTGACTTTCTTTTTGGACTTCAAATATCTTAGCTAGATGAAGGTATTTTCATTTCCCAAACCAAGTACATCAAAGAAATGTTGAAGAATTTCAGAATGGAAGATTGAAAACCCATAAGTACTCCTATGGTGACTGGTTGCAAGTTGAGTAAAGATGATGAATCTAAGGAACCAGATCAGAGACTCCATAGATCGATGATTGGAATCCTACTCTATGTGACAACCTCAAGACCAGATGCAATGCAAATAGTTGGATAGGTTGAAATATTTCAAACAGCACTAAAGGAAACTCATATTATGGAAGTAAAAAGGATCTTCATATATATCAAAGGAAAAACAGAGTTTGGATTGTGGTATCCAAAAGGGAATGAGCTGACTATGGTCATCTACATAGATGCATATTGGGCAGAAAGCATTAATGATAAAAAAAAGTACCATTGGAGAGACCTTCTACTTGGGTGATTGTTTGGTATCCTAGTTAAGAAAGAAGCAGTCCTCATTATCATTGTATACAAAAGAAGAAGAATATATTGTAGCATCAACATGTTGTACTCGGATTCTCTAGATGAAGAAAACTCTACAAGACATACAAGTAAAATATGATGATCCCATATCAATATTTTGTGACAATACCAGTGCTATAAGTATCTCCAAGAATCCAGTGATGCATTCCAAGACAAAATATATTCCAATTAAGTTTCACTTTATACGGAAACAAGTTAAAGAAAATAATATCAAGTTAGAGTACATTGGAACAAAAGAATAGATTGTGGATATCTTCACCAAACCTCTCCCAAGATAAACATTTGAGTATCTTCAACAGAAACTTGGAGTAGTTTCTTCCCCATAGTGATCTACACAACATTTTTCAAAGAAGACGGGGGGAGAGAAATCATTAGGGGGAGTTACCCTTTTCCATTGATGTCAAAGGGGGAGAGAAAGGACAAAATCACAAATATAGGGGAAACACATGAATATGGGGGGATAATTTTTCACAAGGGGAGCATAAGTGTTTCCATCAATGCCAAAAGGGGAGATTGTTGGAAAATTATTTGTCATTGATGTCAACTCTATAAGAAGTCTATAATCCTCTAGAATTAATGGGTATATTTGAATAAGTCTCCAAAGTGGTCCTCTTATGGCATAGATTTAAGCATGGCCCTCATGGAAAGATGCTTTGAAGAAGTCTGCAAAGAGCCCCGAAGGTGTGGTCATGAAGCCTGAAGTTGTTTGAAGAAAAAGAGGGTGAAGGACATTGTAATTTCATATAAAACCTCCATAGATGGATATTCCTCATAATTCCATTTCCAATGATAGGAGGTCCATCAAGTGATTCCTCATGATTGAGAAGTTATTCCCTCTTTAAGATGAAGCCTTGGAGTATGGTTAAGAATCCCCTAAACGATTGCAACAAGAAGTTATAAGTCAACCCCAAAATTAACTAAAGGAAAAAAACTGTTGCAAACAAGAATTGATGATTCGGCCCTAAAATTTAAGTAAAGGAGTTACTTTAAACAATATAAATACACATAAAGAAGCCTCTCATTCTACCCAACCAACCAAGTAAGTATGTGATCTCTTAAGTGAATCTTAGGCAATGAATTTGAGGTAGAAAAGGAGTGTGTAGGATAAGTCTCAGAGTCACAAGTGGGAGAAGGGTTTCTGAAAAAACCTAATTAAGCATACCCCCACAAGTCAAGTGCAGGGCATCCCGCAAGGACCCCACTAGTTGTCTTGGTAGCACCAAACGAGGCACTGTTAGTTGCCCAGTTTTTTCCAATGAGGTTGAAGTAAATTTTGATGAAGATGTTATCTTGTTGATGTTGAAGTCGAAGAAGGGTCTTCTAGTCTGTGATCACATGCACCAAGTTGTTACATGATTAAAGTTATGTTTTCTATGTGTTTTATCTTGGTGGTTATGGTATATGCTTAAGGCAAATCTTGGATGGTTTGGCACATGCTTAAGGTATGTTTTTGGCGCATGGTTTGAGGTGTATCTTGGATAGTTTGAGCATATTATTTGAGGTGTATTTCTTGTACATGGTTTATGGTTTATCATGGATGATATGGAACTTGCTTGAGGCACATTTTTAGCATATGGTTTTAGGCATATCTTGGTGATGTTGGGCATATGTTTGAGATATGTTCTTGGTGATCTTGTCATATGATTTATGTAAGTGGATATGGTTTTGTTGATGTTGATGTTGATGTTGATGATGATATATCAATATCATTGATAGAGACAATGACAGTGACAAAGACGGTGACAGTGGCAGTGACAGTGACAATAAAAGTGACCATGAAAGTGACATGTTGAGTCTCCATTTATATTTCAGGGGGGGAGGAAGGGGAAAGGGAAGGGGGTTGTATCCTCCTTCCAGTTGGTGTTAGAGAATACATGGATTCATAGCTTCCTTCAAGTTGGAGTCTTTAAATCAGGGGGTTGGTGCCTCCTTCCAGTTGGAGCTGGAAAATATAGGGAGTCGTAGCTTCCTTCATGTTGGATCCTGTAAACAGGGGGTTGGAGCCTCCTTCAAGTTGGTGCTGGAGAATTTTGGAAGTTGGTGCTTCCTATGAATTTAATCTTCTAATATATAAGAAATCATTGTGGGGTTTTCTCCCATTTTGGTTTCCACGTAAACAAATTGTGTATTGTGTATCAGTGGTTATGTGTTGTTCAATGGAATTGTTCATGATATCTTCAAACAGTTGATAAATTAATGCTTACATGTTCTGGTTAAAAGTGGTAAAAAGTGCATAATATTGATTCACCTCCCCTCTCAGTAACATTGAATATTCCAATAGAAAGTGTCGGCCTTCTTTTACCCTGATAGGGGATGACTACCAAATATTGAGGTTTACTTTGTATATTTCTTGCACTTGGATAAATAATGTAATCCCATTTGATTTTCACCCTTTAGAATTTGACACTTCACCTGTCACATGAGAAACTACTTAGTGTGGATGGTTCCCCATTACATAGGATCTTCCCACCAACTAACACACTAGAATGATTGTTGATTAACCACTATGTTAAGTCACAATATTCCAAAAATAGTTCTGATTCATCTTCAAGATGACCTTCCAGTTTATCTCATGAGATAGGAAAGAGATGCAAGGTTATTCGAGCATGTTTTTAGTGAGAATGTATTTCCTGTAGGAGACAACAAAGGTGAGATATCTATATTTCATCAAATATAATCAGGAAATTTAGGACAAACAAAAGTTAGAGAATGAAATTCCTTCGGGGAAAAGATGAGGAGGAATGAAAGAGAGAAGTCATATTTAGAATTAGAAGATAAAATCGGTCCAAAACCTACTACAACTGAAAAATGAAACATTAGGTAAATGATGATAAAATATATGCAGTCAACAAAGAAAAGTAAACAAAAAAAGAGACTAATAATGTCAGTGTTTCTAGAAGCTTTAAGAAAGTTTATGCATCCTAACACAACAAGAAATTTGTATCCTCTTGAAAATATTGATCCATATGAAATCTTATACACGTATCATTTCATTTAGATGGGATTCAATGCTAGTGTTGGCTAAGAATTTTAGCTCTCATCATGATTTTCTTAAAACTATCAGCTCATCTCTACAGCCTTGTGCTTCAAGGAGTAAGGGATGTTAAGAGATTCCATTTGTTACCCATCATATGCTTTGCTTTGGCCTTGTAGGATCTTCACTCATTCTCTATGCCTCCCAACTCTAAAACATATTTTTCATTGTGGCATGCACATCTCCTTACTAGTTCAAATCATGGGTATTATATCAACTGCACACTTGTACCTACATGGACAAACCATTCAAGGCATAAGATTGATTTCAACCCAAAAATATTTAGAAAAGACTCAAAACAATCATGTGCAAAGAATTCAAAGGTAGAATCCCAAAAACAAGTTTGCGAATAAAGTTCCCAAGTGACATATCTCATGATCATGTCAAATTTTTGAAGCCATTTTTCTTCCTCGAGTCGTGTCCTTCTCTTTGGGAGAGCACAAACTTCCACAATTGAGTTCTGCATATAGTTCAAAAAATAAATAACATCAATAAAACTAGTGACCACTAATGCAGATTGTTTTATTAGCCATTTTCAAACATAATGTTTAACCAATTAGAACATATGACTAAAATTAATGTTAACTACGATAATTTCTTCTCAAAAAAACATGATCACGAAAATATCACAACATCAACCATAACTGAAGATTGTATCCAGGTTAGCATGGGACACTAAATCAAAATATAATACTTTGAATAAGTGTGGAACCATACATGTTGGGACACATGAAGTCAAATATTGAATCCAATAGATAGGTGGAGTCTACTTAGCTTAAATATTCATCTATTGAGTGGAAGTTCCCTTTCGGTCAGCAAACGACTCTAGCTATGATGATCACTAGTTTTGCCTTGAAATAATGCATTTTTAGTACCATCTCTTGTTGATCAGTTTCTTACAAGTTAGCGCTCATTGTTCTTGAGTCATAATGTTATTTCCTGACAGTAGGCGATACTTATGCGAACACATGTGCAACCTGTTGTATGGTTCATGTTTTGTGTGATTGGATGAGTTTTGAAAGATTATTCTCCATTAGCCTTCCAAAACATTTGTAGACCAATGCCTTGAATATCTCCATTGAGAGTTTCATGAATTGGCTCAGGTGTATTTGATCATTCAATAGTTGAAAATTCCAATTCCAAAAACAACAAAAACATCAGGATACAAAACCCCCAGCGAGATCAAGATGAAGGAAACTATACTGTTATGACCCAAGGGGAGCATACATAGGGATAAATGTATATGATATGACCCAAAGGGGTGGAATATATGAGCCTAAATGTACATGTAATGTGTAAATATATATGTAATGGGTTCATCCTAGTAGTAAAAGGGCCTCATGTGCAAGTGTGAATAGGTGTATATAGAGATTATGTATTCAATATTGGGACATGTGAATTGTCATGTATAAATGTATTTGGTTATTTGGAGAATTTTCTACTATTCTTTAAGGAGTTATTGTGTAACTTATCTATATTGGAGTTGTGCTCCACACTCACATTATGTATATGGTGTGTACTTTTGTTTTTTTATGATACTTATGTGAGAAAATGTGCAGGATGTTGTATGGTTCATTTTTTGTGTTCTTGGTTGAGTTTTGAAAGATTATTCTCAATGAGCCTTAACAAAAATGTGTATACCAATGCCTTGAAGAGCTCCATTGAGAGTTTCATGACTCAGCTCAGATGTTTCTGACCATTCAACAGTCGAAAATTTCAATTAAAAAAAAAATAGAAACATCATGATATAAACCCCTAACGAGATCAAGATGAAGGAAACTAGACCAGTGAGATTCATGAGAAAACCAGAATAAGACTATATCAAGAGAAACCAATGACAACCACTCAGTCAGTGAAAGTTGAGATGTTACATCGGATTATTCAAAGAGTAGAGCAATAGAATAGATAATCAAATCAATAAGGTTAATTATGAGTCAAGAGAGCTTCAAAAGACACCTTCAAACTTCAATAAGCATGAAATCATTGTACATCGAGATGCCAAATCCATTAAAGGAAGTCTCTTGATCTAAAAAATACTACATAGGTCTTCTGAGATCTGGGTTTCTGAAGATTGATCTTTACAATAATGATGTTTTGAGAAATGGTCACCCTTAGAATGGATCATGTATTATGATAACAAGATGAATTTCACCCACTTGAGCTCACAGAACTAAATAACAAATATCTATGTTGTCACGCAAGATGGTAGGAAGATTATTTGACCTCAAAATTCAGACTTAGGAGCTTGCACAGTGCATTAAAGTGTTTGTATGCATGTACTTTGTAACCCTCATGATTTCCAAGATACTCAAAATAGTCAAAGGAAAACTAAAACTTGGTGTTTTGTTACTAGAGGTACATTCTAGAGATGAAATACATTATTTATTTTTCCAATAAATGAAACAAAAGTTATGGTTGGGAAAGGAATACATGTATTGAAAGTCTCAGGCACAACCTCTTCATAGAGGAAAAAACATTGGGTGATTATACTCAATAGACAACATCATAAAAAAATTAAGTTATCATGATCACAATCTGCTATAATATTTCCAATTTCTTTTTAATAAATAGATGATTTACCTTATATATTCTTGAAATCATCTCATCATGACGGGTTTAAGTCTATAAAAATACATACTTGTTGAGAAGGTTTGTAACCACCTTTTAGCTCACTAGTATTTTTTTGGGAACCAAGAGAATGGAACCATGACACTACAACATCGATCATTTGGTCCAGAAGCTTCCATTTCTCCAGTGCAATCGTCGAAGGGACCCCAATCCATTCATTGGAAATATTTTCAATCAAGAATTGCTCCAACTGGGTTTCCACCTTCCCCAAACTGTAAAGTATTTTACAACATTTTATTTTTTCAACAGATGGGGATCATAAGTTGTCCAACTATCAATGTTAGAGTGAATGCTACTGGAGAAGATGATCTTCCAGTTGAAATTTTCAAAGAATTTTTCACATGGTTTCCTTAGGAAGATGAATGAAATACAAAGTTGAACCAAGCTTAGTTAAACCACAAAATGAAAGGAATGTGAAAATATTAAATATTTCATGGAAGAAGAAAACTAATACTAAAGAAATACATCTTGAGTTGCATACTAAACTAATAACAATTGGTGGATTTTATTCAAGAAACCAAGACAAGACAAAATCTATGCTGCAAAAGAGGAAATGAAATCAAACATATAAACTATACAAGCAGAAAGGAAGAAAAAGGACTATGCTACTCATATGCCTACTCTATCCTACATTGGCTAAAAAAGTGCTAAGTGAAATCATAGTGCCAATGTAGTTATTCAAGCAACTCCAAACCTACAACCACATATTCATTAAAATTCAATGGCAGAAAATGGAGTAGTGAGAGGTCATACATAGGAACAATTGAACCAAGTAAATATCTACCCAGCATGTGAAATTTGGAAGCATTATCATTCATGGGAAATGTAGACATGTAGGATTCCTCTAACCAAGTTTTAATTCCATCATAAAATTTACAATGATAACCATAGGACTATTGGAAGGAATTCGAAAATGAGTGGTGTACCTGACCCATAAATGAAATTTTCATGTGATGTACCTCATAAGAGAGTCTCAGTATCGGTGATGTAATTCTTTCTAGATTTCAAAGAAATATAATGAGAACCTAACATAACCATCTGTCGAAAATGAAGTGCCTCGTTATCCAGGAAAGTTTCCATGGTCCCACATCTTGCATAACCCGCATGTTGAGAGGAGAAATGATATTTGATTGTTTGAGGGAAACGTTGAGTGAAAGATGACTCCAAGACTTCTCCTATGACATCATCAAAATCATGTGAGGAGTGTTGAAGTATTGAGATAGAATACAAGGATGAGTGATGCATCTACCCCTAAAGATTGGCATATGATTCTGGAGAAGATTTAGGTGAGATGATTTCTTGGATCAGCTCAATGTTTTGTTTGCCTTGTAGGGTGATGGGATGTACATTTCATATGATTTCTTCATGAAGATATAAAAACCTGTTGTGTTTTTCATACCCTATATTTTATCTCGTTAATATTTTTCCATGGAGATCAGATGTTTGAGATTGTGTGGGATCATTGGATGATGTATTGACGATCACATTCAAATTCTAGAACAAAATAAAAGTCATTGAAAACATGGTTATCATGATCAAATTTTGATTCAACATGTTCCAGAAATTCAAATTGTGGAGGACTTTCAAAATTGTGCATCCTGTATGGATTGTCATTAAGAATGAGTCTTTGATCAATCAAATCTTGGAAATATTGTTGCTATTGTTTATCATTCAATATATTATCATTGAAATATTAACATAAACACTACACTGCATGATAAACATATGGGTGCTCATGTGGGTGATTATCATCAAATATATTCATATAAATATAATGAACATCTTCATATTCTAAAAATGATGGTATTTACTTAATGAGAGGTTTGTTACATACCAAAGTATACTCATGATTCTCTAAATGGGAGACATTAAATTGTTCACACTCTAGGTCTAAGGGGTTTAATATTTTTGGTAAACATTCCCCCATAGTTGTAATAGAGTGTTGATTAGAGATCATGTACCCTCCACATTTCATCATCAGATCATGATTTCCCATGAAGGGTAAAGTCGTTACTTTTCCCAGTGGTAAACTTCAACTCTACAACAACTCAATGAATTGATCCTTCATTCAATATAGATTCTACATCATCTATTGAAACAGTTTCCTCATATGGTTCTTTGAAATCAAATTGCAGAGTATCAAATGTTTGAGGATAGGATTTAATGGTTTGTAGGTTTGAAAGTATTTATTTGGGATAAGAGGTGATTGAATGTTCTTCATGCAGATATGACCCTTGTGAATGAGAGATAATTAGATTACTTAGATCATACCCTTCAGGAACAAAGGTGATATATGAAAACCAATAAAAGATTTCTTGACCTCAGGTTTTGTCTCTTTCATGGAATCTACAATAAATCCTCATGAATCTTTGAAATATATCATCCATAGATTTTTTTTCGAGCCTATGGAATTCTTCAAGTTCATTAAAGAGATCATCATAAACATAATCTACATGAGCAACGATAAATACTTGCATGAATTATTTCCATCTATGTATATATTTCACATGTCCTAAATGAGTCTTTAATCCATCCTTCAAATGTGAGGATAAATAATCGACATATTTCATTGTCCCGAACAATCTTAATATTTTATCGAGTGATGTTAAACTAATTGTGATGCATGAATGCAGAGACATTCCATTCACCATTGAATTTTGAGTTTGACAAGAGATTAACTATCTCAACTGAGATGTCACTTGAGTTTCTCAGAAGACTCAAAGTGTTATCCCATATAGACATATGAGGAGGAATCATGAGATGGTTAAATTTTTTTAATGAAATGACTCCACATGGGAAGGCTTGTCATATTCCCTCCTTCTAGCACCAATTATGTTGACGTGGGAAAAAATCCCTTTATAAATAGTAGGTATTACCGTCAATAAGAAGTCTCAATCAAACATCTCACTATTTGTAATAGGGAACCCATTCGGACTCTGGTCGATGACCCTTTCTGGTTTTGGGTTTACCAATTGCAGCCTAGTCCACCGACGAAGGTTTTCTAAGCTAAATAATGAAATGCAGCTAATCTAAGATGCATGCATCCTGAAAAAAACAAGGTAACCAGAAAGAAAACATAGAAACATCCATGCTCCTATCAATGGCTCATGAAATAGTTCACAGAGAAAACACAAGAATATGAATAAATAACTACAAACACATAATAGTCTAGCATTTAAACAATTATTTACAGTCATGTGCCCATGAATTCAAACAAATATTCCCTGAAGAACCGAAATAAGAATGAAAAAAACATACATCAGAATATTCTACAATACGAAGTATAATCTTACACAACCTGAGTGCTAAGAAAAACACAAAGGAATAGTCCACAATATGTCCAACACAAGAATTAGAGCTCTCCAGAAAATAGCTTAGCCAAAAAGGCTTCTTCTCATTAAATGTTTCAGTAATAGTACATGAAAGCTCCAAGAGCCAAAAATCCCCTTACTTAGATCCAATCCCTGTAATTTATTGACATTCAACTTGACCCTTGGCCTTTCGCCTTCCCCCCATGACCTCTCATTACAAAAAAAATTCCTTACCTTCTTTGTAATGATGAGAGAATAAGGACAATAGAAATGTTTATAATTTAATGTATTATATGCAGTTACATTTCGAATGTCTTTTAGTTTTCATGGGCTTCATAGATTTTGGCCATAGTGCACCTCATCCACCATGGTGAATGTTCTATACATTGAGAAACGCTTTCCCCTCAAATTTTGATGTTCGAACATCATGGGATTCAAAATTATTGTTCGTCTATTTGAGTATGATTCCCTTTTTCTACTCCTTTACTGTCGCAACAACAGTTTTTATTGTTGATACTCCATCATCCTCAGCAGTAGATCATACTTGTGAGGATATTGATGCATACTGGTAGATTTCTTAAATGTATAGTTGTTTTTCCTTTCATGGTTTGCTTCCCTCACACACTGCCTATTTGGATTGTTGAGTATGACCTACCTCTAGCATTGGTACCTGGTACCATTCAACACAGAATAGATGAGTGACCATGAAATAAACTTTCAAAACCATGCATTTGAAACTATAGAGTTGAAACATAATATAAGTGAGAGTTCATATATGCTTCCTTGATTTTGGTTCTTGGTTCCTCTACTCTTGGTTGAAGTATTGTGTTCCCTGGGGATTTTGTCAATGTGCCAGATCTTAATCCTAAAAAATATGAACAATTAGTGAGGAGTCTCTTAAATCATATAACTGTGAAGTTGTATATCTTAGAAAGACCTTTCCAGTTGTATAAGGGACACATTAAACATACATCAGAGTCAAAATTTACAACCAAACTACAAAAGACAATTTTGTAGGGTCTTACTCCTATGTCGGCAAGATGAGCATGAACTCTCCTATGTGTTGGCAATAAAATCATGAGCTCTTGTATCAGTAACATGATCACGAACTCTCCTATGTATAGACAATATGAGCACAAACTCTCCTATGTGTTGGCAAGAAAAGTGCAAACTCTTGTATCGGCAAGGTGAACATGAATTCCCCTATGTATTGTCAAGATGATCATGAACTCTCCTATGTGTCGGTAAGAAAAGAACAAAATCTTGCATCAACAAGATAAGCACAAACTCTCCTATGTGTTGGCAAGAAAATAACGAACTCTTGTATCATCAAGATGAGCATGAACTCCCCTATGTCTCAACAATATGAGCAAAAACTCTCATATGTGTTGATAACAAAAGCATGAACTCTTATGTCGGCAAGATAAGAACAAACTCCCCTATGTGTCGGAAAGAAAAGAATGAACTCTTGTATTGGAAATGTGATGTCCCCATTACTAACAACTGAACAAAAATTCTCGGATACCACCTTGTAGCATTCCCGGTCTCAAGTTGGGCATTACCACACTAGAATTCAGACTCTCTAATACCATTTAGGTGATAAGAATTCCTTGCATATGCCACAATATACAGAACTAATAACATACATAATCCATGCATAATTTCACAATTATAGCAACATAATTAAATATACATTAGACATAGTACATCATGTAATTACACATAAGAATACTCATATTTTGCGAAAACACCGATAGCATGTAGACCTTCCACGTTCCTCCCAGCCATAAACCACATTGTTCATAACTCTCAGCAGTTGGTCACCCCCAAGCTAGGGCTAAAATCCACTAGGAATAAGGGAATCATAAGCTAGGATAAGGTCTAATAATTAGTAGAATTTCTCAGTCCAAGGTGCCCAAATGCTTAATAATATTCCCTTGGGCTTAATCCCCCTTAGCTTAGCCACTTAACCTTAGACTCTTAGCCTCCTTTCCCTTTATAGTGGAGTTTATCCTCCCATACTCTTTTGTGTGGTTGTTCTGCAACAGTGGTGTGATTTTATTAATAATCCAAGTGATTACATATTACAATGATAGGCACACTATCATTTTAGCATCTAGACTCTTCAACTTAATAATCACATAGGCATTCTAGCCTATAAAATCTTGAAACACCAACCTATAAAACATATTTACATTTACAACTAGGAATCAACCTGGGGTATTACATTCTACTCCCACTTATTTATGCACTCTCCTCAATGCATTATATACAATTTACATTCAAATCCCGCAAAAATTTCCATGCCTTTGTTATTTGAAGTTGGTTGTATTTTTGGTGCTATTTTTTCAAGCACTCAATTCATGTCTTCATACTTCAACTAGAATTCATTTTCTCTATTCCATAGAATTGCTTTAGGCAATAATTTTGTTCATTGTGGCATTCTTGAGCTGCCTCTTCCTTGTTGCACTCACCCTTCAAAGCTCAGGCATCCTTTCACTACTACATAGTCCTTCAACGATCCATCTTACCAAGGATTTCACACATAAGTACAACGCCAGCTCATTATCAGACCCCCACTAAGGTCTACTCTCTAAGACAAACATAAGGCTCCAATGTCCAATTAGTAGTCTTTATATCCAAGCATTCCATCTTTAATAACTATTATCTCATCTGTAACACATACATATAGTCATCATGAGACAATATCATATCAATTTCTTGTAGAAATTCAAGTTTATTTCATAAGGAAATTCAACTTTTTTCCAAAATATAAAATTTTGTCTCATATTTTCTTGATTGTTGTAATGATGAGCATTAATCTTTCCTATGGCTTTCAAAATTTTCCTACTTCAGACCACTTTTCATGCAATATTTTCATCTTGCATTCAACCAAACAAATTAGTAGTATTTCATGTACCATAAAATTCTATTGTAATACTTACAAAGGCTCACAAGTGATTTTAGAATTGTCTACACTTAACAATTCAATCACAGCTATCAAACCATTTATTTAATAGAATGAAATTATCATTCTCTGCATGTACATGTTCAGGAATTAAAATTTTCATTCTTTCAATATCATTATTTTCCTTACTCTATTCCCTGAATATAAATTTATTTTCCTTACTCTATTCCCTAAATATAATTTTCTTGTAGTCAATGCTCATGTGACTACTTTGGTTTTCAACTTGCGCGTTGCAATGTTTAACAACCCCTTAAATGTTTTCAACTCCACGAGTTAGTAATAATTGTAACATTTAACCTATTAGCATAAAAATTTCCGTTAAATAACATATATGCATGCATTCACAAAAATGTATTCAACAAATGCATTCAAGCATAACAATTATATCATGCATAAGTGCAACTCTACCACTTACACACTATGCATGCATGAAATTATTCATGCATATCTATTCAATCCACCTTTGCATTCATATCATAATGCCATTTATCTAAGTCATGTATCCCACCATGGTGAATTGAAAGGTCTAGCCAATGCCTCGACACATCATCCCTACACTTCCCTATGCTTTCTCAATCATTTGGATGCCTTCCTTTTCGACCCAAACACTATACCAAGAATAGAATTCTATGGTGCTATTTAGTGTTAGTGTTAAGAACCAAACATCAATATAGCATAGAAAAACCTCAGGAAAAGTACTCAACGCCTTGAAAAAGAGATAATTTCAAATAATGAGCCTCTTCGAGGGGGCAACCTCCTTTTACCCCACTTAAATGTTCAAGTAAAAGATGATTCAAAATGAAAATGTCTCCTTGGTATATATAGGAGACTAGGAGGTATAATTACAA
>SNQJ01S0014964.1:164526-177781 GCA_010110895.2 Picea sitchensis | reverse complement strand
TAATTACCCATTTATTATATCTAACTACCATAGTGGGCCTTATTTAATAATATAGTGGACCTAGTCCACCTTACATTGAATGACCTCCACTATTATCACCATGGGCCCTCTGAGCCGCCCCACTACCTCTCTAGCTACCTTACAATCCAGTTACAGTGGTCTCACTCTTCATCTACTCTTTACATAGGTTCATCAACAATTTTGGCCCAATGCTCGAAAGTGATGTGTATTTGGGCCATTCTCTCTTCTGATAGAAGATCTATATGATGATCCTCTTAGCCCTTTTCCCTCTATATCTCTTGAATAAAATTTACCTTTTCTAGGGTAGAAACTCCCTTTTCAGCCCATCGATGTACGTCCTTATGAGTGAGCATGAAAAATAGGGACTCCTCTGGTACGCCACTATTTGAATTACAAGCTCCTCCTATACCTTGTTATGTCTGCTATGTATCTCAAACAAGTCTACCTTAAATTTCATTTCTCCCCCAACCTCTTGATGGTACAAAACCTTGTGCTTTATGGAATCTATCTCAATTATGTCATACTCTAACTCCCTTTTTTCTATCACTGCATTGTCATAAGAAGCATGGGATATGGCTAATCTTGTTGAGTATAGTTGGCTTTCTTTGGACTTCTTAGTATCTATGATATTTCTTCAGTGGTTCTTACTACACCACTATCTAGTGTAACCTTTCTTTTCCTATGAGTTATATTCACTATGGACTTATACTTATTATCATAAGTGAACATATGTAAATCAGACACGTCGTCCATCGGTTGGGGAATAGGTTGGTCCCCCCAGGAAAATATGTTGCTCATGCTCCCTAGATTATAGAAGTGCTCTGGTATTGGGTCCTGAGAAATTTCCTTGGTTGGTGATTCCTCTTCTGTCTTCTTATCTATTTGGATAGACTTCTCCTCAGTCATGGTACCCCCTTGGGTCTTGTCCTAAATTTCCTTTTCAATGTCTTCCCCCAAAAATGATTAGTCATCGGGCTTCATGGTTTCCCCTCCATTTCTCGTTGATTGCTCAAATCCGATGTTAGTGTCTTGCTTGTTCATTTCATAGTGCTCTATGTATTTCTCTTCTTCAACATTTCCACCATATTGACCATTGTGTATTTCTCCATTTGTGACTCCATCCTTAGTTTACTTGTTCAAGTCTTCTCCATCACCTTAGCCATCTGTATTCTCCCATTTGCCTCTAGGTTATGACATGTGCTGATATTGTCCATTAAATGAATCCTTGTCTGAATCATCACTACTTGATGAACTATCATTGTTTCCTTGATGAGGGGGGTCATTCCCTTTTGGGGAAAAGTCATCTTTATTTTCACTCTCTTTCTCTTATACTTATGTTTCTTTCTCTCTTGGTGATATTGTAGGGATTTTCTATGTTTTGGGATTTTCATTGATTACAGGAAGAGAATAATCTTCCCCTTTATATTCCTCCCCTGTTAAGTCAATTATTTTTCCCATATTTTTCATAGTAATTGATATTCCCTATCCCTCATCATTATTATGTTTTTCTCTTGTCATCTCTCTTTGAAACCAATCCAATTCTTCCTTTTTGTGTCGCTTCTCCGCCTCATTCTAGATTTTATTGAAGCTCATCAGACCAAATCTGTTATTTCTTTTGTTTCTCCTCGGCTTCTTTGTTTCGGTTCTGTTCCTCCTTATCTTTTTTCATTTTCTCAATAAATTCCCATTCTCTTTGATGCTTCTCAGATTTCTTCCTTTTTTAGTCAGTACTTCTTGATCTTATTCTTCTTCTTTATTCCTTTATTATTCTTGAATCCTCCTCTATTCAACTTGCTCTTTTATGATTCTTTCTTTCTTTGCCAGTATGGCCTACCTTTATTTTTATGTCATGGGATCTCTTTCTCCTCCTAAATTTTTTGTTCTAGGTCTTGCACTGGAGGATGCCCCATCCTTCACTATATTGATATGTTCTTCCATGGGAAAAGAGGAAAAAATGGTTTCTCCAGAGTTGACCCTTCTCTTTTATACTTCTTTCCAGTCAAGGTAATATTCAGTTTAACAACTTGTCTTCCCATTTTTCATGCACATATGGCCAAGTCAGAGACACGTATCCTGCATGTTTTGGTACCAATCCCTTGGGTTCATGCTTTATGTACCTACCTATCATAAATTTCTATTCCAAGTGTATCTGGCCTTCCTGCTTTGTATGCTTAGCGTACTTCACTACATAATTCCCTATTTGGAAATTGTAGGGAATGAATAGTCTCTTCTTCTCCTTTACAAGAGTGGCATTGAAACCCCGCATGACTATCTAATAGCAGATTTCTCCAACCACCAATCTGATAGGAACATACATAAGTAGAAAATGTGGTTGGATCATGGCTCCATAGATTCTTAAGTATGTATACCTTTCTTCAAAATACCAAATTCCTAGACAAGTTAAAATCTTCTTAGCTTGCTTTGATAATCTAGGGCACCCATGCCCAAATACAAGGAAGTATATCATGGGAATGAGAAACTCATAGATTTGGGATGTAACATCCTTGTTTCCCCTAGTGTGTAATTAATCATAAAATAGGATTACCATGCTAAGGCATGTCGATAGTGTAAATGTATTATTGTTTGAGTTGCCAATACCTAACTGTGGGGGTGAAGCCTTGAAAGTGTTGGCCATGATATCACTAGAGGAAAGAGTGAGAAGATTGTAGAGAGTGTCAATTGGTTCAAATGACCCAAAAACCCTTTGCTAAGATAATGAACCTCTCTGGATCCCAAGGAGAGAAATCAGTTAATGAAAAAGGACTGGTGGTTGAGAAAACAACCACCCCCATGAATGGAAGCATGGTCTGACTGAATAACGTCATCCCAAAGTACCACAGGGTCTAGCAAACCAAGATGACCTGAGTTCCCTTCTGACAGAAGGAACATGATGGGTCGAGAACCATCCTGGGAAAAAGATATACAGAAAAATAGGGACAAAATAAATAAATAGACAGAGAGACATAGAGAAGCGCACACAGATCTCTCCAGTGGATGATGAACAGAAGGTCGCGAGCTTGATGCTGAGTGAGCATCTAATAAACCTCGCCAAGGCCATAACAAAGAGAGAAATCTCTGAAATTTTGTAGAGAATATAACCCGATAAGAAGATGAAATAGAGAAAGAATCCTTGATATCATGGCTTGGCACGGGGGTGGATAAAGTGCGAAGAATGAATGCCTCTGAGACTATGGTCGAGTGGAAGGATGAACACCCACAATCAGTTAGTTGGCTACCATATGTAATAGATAAGTAATCGCATATTATGTGTATTTAAGTGGTAATGTGAATAAAAGTTGGGCATCCTATGAATGTTGCAGGGATGGATATGTTTTCTTAATGATTTATACTGTACCCCTTTTGTGTCTTCTTGACTTTTTAATTAGGCAAGTTGGAAATTTCATGTATTGGACTTGTCTTTATACTCATAAATTCTTGCGTCCTATGGTGGCTTAAGCTAGAGCCACGATCTGTGAGTTCGTCAACCTTAAGTATAGTTTCATGTATGCATGTCGACCCTTCTAAGTGATAAGTTCAAGTGAAAGAGTGCAAGTCTCTTAAGTCCTTCATAACTGACGAAGCTCAGGAAGGATAACGAGATTCAAGTATCGAAAGGGAATACCCTTTCGTTTGGAAGATGAACAGACGAGATCCGTTCAGGAGGATCCAAGGTCTGTCACGACCGTTAGATTTGAAGAAGGAGATAAGGCACTAATTCCTCGACTACTTCAGTCTTCGCAAGTTCGCACATCGGGAGATTCACGTGTTAGCACGACCAAGTCTTCTGAAATTCAAAAAAGAAAAATAACCTGGACCGTGGATCTATGGATCTATCGGGACCCACCTTGACCATTAGATCTATGAGTTCGGATTTTTCACGACAAGAAAATTGCGCGTTGGTGCGACTAAACCTATGACAACTGAAGTCGTGAAGTCAACCTGGACTATAGATCTATGGATCCTTTGGGACTCCCCTCAGTGGTCTGATCCATGATATTTGAGTTCATGGATTGTGAGTTAAAGTGGATTTAGATTTTGAAGTTTTGGAATCTCGAGAGCTCGAAGCTTTGGGAGGTCAAATTTCACGATAGTCAAGTTCCCCGAACTACCGGAGTAACAAGAACAGTAGATGACTTAAGAATATGGTATAGGGGATGGATGCAAACCTTTTAACGGGAGGAAAGGCCATCTCAATCATCAAATCGATTCAAACACTCAGAGAGTGGCCGAACACTCTAGAGGAAGACCTGTGCAAGGAGTACACTAGGCCCACACTTGGGTGGAGTGTTGAAAGACCATCTTTTGGAAGATGTAGAAGGGTAGAATTCCTTGGAATATTGAGCAAGTTCAAGAAGCTCATAGGAGATGGTGCAAGGAGTGAACAAGAGTTAGACTTATTCCAAGTCCAGAATCTCAAGAGAGATAGCATTTTCAGAAATGCAGACGAGACCCAAAATCAAGGACTCAAAGAAGGATCAAAGGTTGAGGCCTTTGAAATGTTGGAAATATTCCATGTCATGGAAGAAGGCGTAAGCTCGGGAGGAGTAGCAATAGTGGTCATTGGATCAAGCACTATGGAGGAGATCTGGACCATTGGAATCCATGCCTAGACACTTAGGAGTACGCATACGAGGAGATCGGATCTCAGGCATTAGATCTGAGCACGAGGACCAATAGTCGTTGGATCCCAAGGAAAGTGCATGAGGCCTAAAACCTTTGAAATTTTTCAGTAGAATGGATTTTCAAAGTCCCAAATTTTCGAAGCCAGTCGGAACCGTCCATCATTGAGGTTGACAGGTGGCCACAGATCCGAGAGTTTGAGGATTCAGACATCGAAAGAATCACGGGAGAGAAATATAAACTTCGCAAGAGGCGAAGTGCGAAATGACTCTGAGATGTTGGATTCAGAGGACACATAGAAGAGATCCACGTATCCTAGAGGAAGAACCTGCGGAGAAGTTAGTAGGCGAATACCCAAGGAATTGAGAGCCACAACAATCCTAGCCATCCATTGAGATAGGACTCGTGGCAAGAGATCAATATTTCGCTGACTCGCAAATAGGGAAAGTCAAAGGCATAGTTGTGAGAACTCACGGATTCTGAACTTGTGAGTTGATATGAACTATTGGATCATGAGAGGAGCATGGACCATAGATCTGGTCCCGAGGAACTTCGGAAAAATGGGAGTCAGAAGAAGAGAGGTGAGCATTCTTTGAACCTTGCAAAACGTAAAGTCCTGAAGCACTCGGAATATTGGCCCTAGGTCATAGATATGGGTCACATTGACAAATATTAAGGGAGGAGCTAGTACGTGCTATACTCTAGTTCATATTTCTTGAGTTCGGTAGTCGAGAGAGTCAGGGTTGGCTCACATGCAAATACCCGACATGCGAAGTTGCGAAGCGCCCTTTGGTAAGGCATGTGGTCATAGCCAAAGGTCATATGAAGGAAGGGGGATAGCATGGAGAGCTAGCACCTACTAATCAAACCCTTCAAAGGGGCCAAGAAAGAGCCCACACGTTTGGAAGAACCTAAAATTGAAGAAAAGGGAACCTAGAGAGAGTTAAGGAAAAGCGAAAATTTGTATGCCCCGTTGTGGGTGTGTTACAAATTAGTATCAGAGCATGGTTACAACACTTGGCCTTCTTGGGCTCATGCACGAGTCACATAAAGAGGTATTGTTATCTACATTTACTCCTTGAGGAGAAGGATTGCAGATTGAACTTGTGATTTTGAGAATTCTTGTTGAATTTCAGCAAAATACTTTCTTTAACCATTTGTCAAAGTGATAACTACTCTTACCAGAGTAGGGATATGCTAATTAACATTAATAACAAGACTTGAATGTGGATCATTGAAGGTGAAAGGGTTATTTCAAGGGTAGTAGAAGCCCAAAGGATATATGACCTGGTGTTCGTAACACTTCCTCTAAGCATGGGCAGTTGGAACCTCGGGCACTGATGATGGTTGATTATATAATGGTTAATACCTTTGTGGGCTTAAAGGAATCTGATAGGATCAGGTAGGATCCTTGGCAATATAATTACTTCTTTATATTAAACTCAGAGTATATAACTCCTCATGACCATAGGAAAGGTGAGATGGGTAAGCCCTATAGAAGTTGAGGCAAGAAGGTTTTCTTGCTAGTTGTTATTGTATAAAAAGGGAACATAGTTATGAGTATGTCTGATTCAACATCCATGTGGATGTCATGTGAATGAATTCAAGCTCTCAACTGAGAGGGAAAATCAATGGTGAGTGTTCCTATGAGGATTGTCATAAGGATGGCAGCAATATCCTTGGAAGAGGATATGGAAGCCTTAGATGCCCATGTGCATGCCTGACATGGAAGGGGTGCAGGCAATGAGCTTGCATGATAAATGTTTGGTTAGGTTTGTGTGTGTTTATGATTGAGTGCATGGATTTAATGCATTGTGAATCTTCTTGATATGAAGCCTGATTTAATACCAGCTAGGTATGAATGATATTACATGTACAATTGAGTCACATGTATGGTGTAAGAGTATAGGTATACTAAAGGCAAGAGGTGACTTCCTAAATGAGTGAAATGTGAGGCAAGCATTACACTTGCCAATATTGAATGAATACCATGGATGCATGGTTGACTCCATTCTGAAGAGTCATGAAAGTTTTGTTTTGAATGATAGCTTAAGGGGAATTTGCTCCATCTTCCCAGGAAAATCCAGTACAAATAAATGAAAGAGTAAACGAGCAAGGATGCTTTGTTGTCATGATAAGAGGCAAATGATTATGCCTTTGAGGATCACATGATAATGATTGTAAACAATCATGAGGTGACTGATTTTAAAGTAGAGATGTATGTAGTCTGTGAAACATACCTATGACAGCTACATACAGGCTTAGGATTATGAATACGGCTAATTACATCATGGACGTAAGTTAACAAAAACTAGAATATGTGTGGATACATAATCTGGAATGCATGTCTATGTTCCTTAAAGAATGATTATTAACAAGATGAAGCTAATTCAAGGTTGAGGCCATCACAAATAGTGATGGATATGCAATGAGGAAGTTGCATGCTAAAGAAGTTCCCTATGAAGGAAACTGTGTAAGGACTCTTTCAGAAGAACAAAGTCACAACCCTAACGATTATTGAAGTTTGGGAAATGGGCTCCAAAGCTTGCCTATATAAGAACCTTGGATTACATTTTTTTTTTTAAATGTGTAACAGGAAGACTAACAATTGAATGTTAACCACTCTGAGAACCAAATGATAATTTGCAGGGTGCACAGGTTCATGACCCACTATGAACAAAATATTTCTATTAAAGCATGTTGTTGTATCCAAAAAGATTAGAGTGAGGCCTAACCAAGGCTGCTCAAGGAAAGGAGTAGAGAGATCCCAACCTGGAAGAAATTGCAAAAGCCAAGAAGAGAAAAAAGGAGAAACACTTGTCCACCCTAATAATTCTGAATTGCTTGCAGAGTTGTAGGTCTTATATGAGCAGCTGTGAGAACAAGTACGGATGGGAAAAGAGAAGGGATAAATGAGTATGTTTGATCGAATAGGCGTGGTTGAAGCCACATCAAGCAAAGGAAGTAAGGCCTTAGAAATAAATCAGTTGGGTTGAAATCCCGAGGTTGTGTGGAAGGAGTGGAAAAAAGGGGAGAACCTCTAACTCCTTTCTTGTTATGTGTTATGTTTCCTCTGGAATGAGAAAGTTGATTTACTAATAAAGGTAAATATTTTGACACCATAGTGATGATGATTGTATTACTACAGAAATAGTTGACCACTGTCTGTATTGCATTCATGGAAACCCTTGAGGATAATGTGATGAAGTGCATAAAGGTATGCTAGGACATTTTGAAGAAGTTTAATGGATTTGAGTGTTATGATACATGCATTTTAATTGATATTACAACTAATGATGCATGTTGTGTATAGAAATGAAATGGAACTGTTGAGGAAGACAATTACCAATAATGGGAAACCTCAAGCAGAGGATGACCATGGGAAGACTGCGGTTTAAATATTGTTGATAGAACCATAAGAATCCACCTAAAGCACTGCTAATAAGATAAAAATAAGAAATAGGGTGCTAGCAGCCAAGAACATGTATAAAAATGTTCATTCTTATGTAGCTCAAGGTATGAAAAAATTTGGGTGAGAATCCCTTCTGAAATATTTATTGTCTCATGTTATGCACAGAATTTTGAAAGGACACTTGTATGCCATGGATACCCAAGTAGGGTATGATTCGGGAAGGAGAACCTAGATGATGGAGGTGTGAACCTCTGGCAGTGAACACTGATTACATGATGCATGAGCATCTGAACCAAATGATCTCTATTAACTCAAAATAATCTTTGTTAACCAAATGATCTATGTTAATTCTGTTAACGCCAGTCGTTCGATAAGATCGATGACCCGTATTCATTGCGGAGCCCGAAGGTGAAATTAACAGGCATGCTAGTTCATGGCCTACAATAAACCTACAACGTTGATCTCGTCGGGGTGGATGATCAACAACCACAATTAAAAGAGTTGGGAGAGCACCTTTCAGATTGCGGATATTGAACTCTTCGATAAAGAGCAAGCTAGTTGAGGTTTTGCAATCCCTTGCAGTTGTTGGATCTGGGGAAAGATAGATCTTCACCATCGCATTGCATACAAGAGGTTTAGCCAGGACCATAGCACCTGGACACGGGAGTTGAAAGGGTATCCCCTGAAAATGAATAAGCCATATGGTGAGGAGGTTGGTTAAATTCCAACACACCATGGCCAAGAAACTGTCATAAAATGTGACAAACTTGAAATCAATGCAATAAGTGCATTGGGTATGAATGTGGCCATGAATACTGGCACATTTGTTAAATCCTTTGAAATGTTGAATTACGTTTTGAAAGGTTTGGTATGTTGAAATGAGGCATAGGCAAGGAATGGGATTCCCTTTTCATATTTATATAGATATGATAAACTATTAGTATGCATGGTTTTGAATATATATATATATATATATATATATGCATGAGAGACTAACCATTTGTTTGGCTGTGTAAAGAATGAACTGTAGGAGGAAAAGGGTCTTGGATATGGCAGTGTTGTAATCCCATAAGGAAGAACAATTTCCTGCTGAGAAAAACTGCAAGGAATGGTATTTCATTTTTGGATAAAGTGAATTTGATTGTTAGTATGCACAATTCTGAAATTGTTTGTGATGATATTATAAAGGTGCATAAAAAAATAAATATGTATGTGCATGGAAAAGCTAACAATTTAATTGGCTGATTAAATTTGAAAGTGCAGGAAGCAAAGGGTTCTTGGATATGGTAGCTTTGTAATCCCATAAGGAAGACCAATTTCCTTTTGAACCAAACTGCTATGGGAAGGAAAGTCCCATAATTATGAATTTGGTTCCTGTGCGGAACAAATATGAAAATAAAATGTGGAATTGGAAATCTGTAGGTGACAAATTTATAAAGAAATTCTAAATTTAAAATTTATGATGATGTCTCATGAATTTCTGTGTGCCTGTGATACAAGCGAAAGGAAAATATCTATGAAGAGTGTAGAGACGAGAGATTGATCTCTCGGGTTCAAGGAAGAAATGTGAAAAAGAGTATGTTATGATTGCAGGAAATAGAGACTGACTCGGGAGAAGGAGAGTAACCTTCGTCCCTGTATATGTCTAAGTTGGGAGAAGGAGAATAATATTCATCCCTATCTATTTCTATGTCAGGATAAGGAGAGTAACCTTCGTCCCTAACTTTCTTTGAGTCGGAATGCTGTCAAGATGAAAGGCATGAAAAACGGCTACTACTGAGCCATGAGAACCTCGTGGTAAGCCATGATAGCCTAGAATATATTGTGTTGAGGTAACACAAGCCAGAGGGATTCCTCGACAAAGAAATTCTGAGGGATGCCTTGACTGTAAGGCTCGATAAAGACTTTGAGTTCTTCCTATGTGAGAAAACCTTAGCAAGGCAAGATGGATCACCCGAGGGACTGTATAGCAGAGAAGGGGATGTTTGAGCTTGGGCATGGAGGGTGAGTGACCGAAAGGAAGAGGAGACCGTAATAGTTCTTGTAAACTATTGGGATGATGCACACGATGGGTATTTCTTCTTGTGCGAGAAAACCTTGGCAAGGAAAGATGGGTCACCTAAGGGACTATATAGAAGAGAAGGGGATTCCTGAGCCTGGGCATGGTTGGTGAGTGACTGCAAGGAAGAGGAGACCATAATAGTTCTTGTAAAATATTGATTTGGATCATACACACAATGGGTATGTCAAGGAAAAACAGTGAACCTAGATAACAAAATAACCATGTGGATACAAATCCACAAACTACACAGATAATTGTTGTGCTAAAATTAGAAAAGTTTCTTATAAATGTTTATGCAATGTTTTCGCATGAGACTATGATTAATGTGCTTGGTGTCTAAAAATTATTGAAAACAAGTGACGAAGGCCAAAGGTCTGAAAAAGGACCTGACCAAGAAAGAAAGATCAAGATTTCTAAAATAGCTGAATGAGAAAGGCTTGATAAGTGTTTTGAGGAAGAACGCTGAGGATGGTGTTCCTTTAAGGGGGAGGGTATTGTAACATCCATGTTTCCCCCAGTTCGTAATTAATCATAAAATAGGATTACCATTCTAAGGCATGTGGACAGTGTAATTGTAGTATTGTTTGAGTTTCCAATAACTGACTATGCAGGTGAAGCCTTGAAAGTATTGGCCATTATATCACTAGAGGAAAGAGTGAGGAGATTGTAGAGAGGGTCAATTAGTTCAAATGACCCATACTCCCTTTGCTAAGATAATGAGCCTGTTCGAATCCCAAGGAGAGAATTCAGTTAATGAAAAAGGACTAGTGGTTGAGAAATCAACCACCCCCATGAATGGAAGCATAGTCTGACTGAAGAACGTCAGGCCAAAGTACCGTAGGGTCTGGAAGACCAAGCTAACCCAAGTTCCCTTCTGACAGAAGGAACAGGATGGGTCAAGAACCATTATGGGAAAAATATATACAAAAAAATAGGGACAAAAAAAATAAATAGACGGAGAGACAGAGAGGAGAGCATGCAGATCTCTCCAATGGATGATGAACAGAAGGTCGTGAGCTTGATGCTGAGTGAGAATATGATAAACCTCACCAAAACCATAACAAAGAGAGAAATCTCTGAAAGTTCATAGAGAACATAACCCGAGAAAAAGATGGAACATAGAAAGAATCCTTGATAACCGTGAGAGTTCCCTGGTGATATCATGGCTTGGCACGAGGGTGGCCAGAGTGCTAAGAATGAATGCCTCTTAGCCTATGGTCGGGTGGAAGGATGAACACCCACAGACAGTTAGTTGGCTACCATCTGTAATACATACGTAATCACATATTTTGTGTATTTAAGTGGTACTGTGAATTAAAGTTGGACATCCTATCAATGTTGTAGGGATAGATATGTTTGATTAATGATTTATATTGTACCCTTTTTGTGTTTGATTGACTGTGTAATTAGGCAAGTAGGAAATTGTATGAATTGGACATGTTTTTATACTAGTAAATGCTTGCATCCTGTGGTGGCTTAAGCTAGAGCCATGAACTCTGAGTTCGTCAACCTTAGGTACAGTTTCATGTATGCATGTCGACCCTTCTAAGTGATAAGTTCAAGAGAAAGAGCGCAAGGCTCTTAATTCCCTCATAATTGACGGAGCTCAGGAAGGATAGTAAGATTCAAGTATCAAAAGGGAATACCCTTTCATTTGGAAGATGAACGGATGAGATCCGTTCAGGAGGATCCAAGGTCTGTCACGACCATTAGATTTGAAGAAGGAGAGCAGGAATTAACGCCTTGACTACTTCAGTCTTCACAAGTTCGCACATTGAGAGATTCGCGTGTTAGTGCAGCCAAGTCTTATGAAATCCGAAGATATGAAATAACCTGGACCGTGGATCTATGGATCTATCAGGACCCACCTTGACCGTTGGATCTGTGAGTTTGGAGTTCGCGTGACGGGAAAATCGCGCGTTGGTGCGACTAAACCTCCGACAGCCAAAGTCGTGAAGTCGACCTAGACCATAGATCTATGGATCCTATGGGACACCCCTCAGCCGTCTGATCCATGAGATTTGATTTCATGGATTGTGATTTAAAGTGGAGTTAGATTTTGAAGGTTTCAAAATCTTGGGAGGTCAAATTTCACGATAGTCAAGTTACCCAAACTACCGGAGTAACAAGAACTGTAGATGAATTAAGAATTTGACAGATGGGATGGATGTGAACTGTTTAATGGGAGGAAAGGCCATCTCAGTTTTTGGATTGATTCAAACACTCACTAAGTGGCCGAACACTCTGGAGGAAGACCTGTGCAAGGAGTACACCAGACCCACACTTGGATGGAGTGTTGAAACATTGTCTTTTGGAAGATGTAGAAGGGTAGAATTCCTTGGGAGATTGAGAAAGTTCGAGAAGCTCAGAGGGGATGGTGCAAGGAGTGCACGAGAGTTAGACTTATTCCAAGTCCAGAAGCTCAGGAGAGATAGCATTTTCAGAAATATAGACGAGAACCAAAATCAAGGACTCACAGAAGGCAAACATTGGAAATATTCCAAGTCAGGGAAGAAGGTGTAAGCTCAGGAGGAGTAGAAATAGTGGTTGTTGGATCGAGCACTGTGGAAGAGATCTGGACCATTGGAATCCACGTCCAAACACTTAGGAGTATGTGCAAGAGGAGATCGGATCTCAGCCGTTAGGTCTGAGCACCAGGACCAACAACCATTGGATCCCAAGGAAAGTGCACGAGGCCTAAACCCTTTGAAAGTGTACAGGAAAGTAGACTTGCGAAGTCCTGAAGTTCTAAAGCCATTCAGAACCATTCATCGTTGAGGTTGACAGGTGGCTGCAGATCTGAGAGTTCAAGGATTGAGACATCAGAATAATCGCGGGAGAGAAATCTAAACTTTGCAAGAGGCGAAGTGCAAAGTGACTCTGATACAATGGATTCAGAGGACACATGGCAAGGATCCATTGTTATCCACATTTTTGGTTATCGAGATGATATTATGATTATGTCATGATAATGGAAGATCAAACTCTTCATTAAGTACTTTTTCCTGAAGAAGGTTACACTTGTCATTTTCTCAAAAATCATATTTTGAAGATAGTTCGCAGGCTGCATATATACTCTCCTGCGGGAATCCTTAATTTCCGCATGCTGAATTCAGCTTGATTGCGGACTTTCCGCACTG
>SNQJ01S0014964.1:100441-164516 GCA_010110895.2 Picea sitchensis | reverse complement strand
TTTTAGGATAGCATTCGAATAAAGACTAGATGCTTGCCTGCACATACTGTGTATCAGCTCGAAGTATACCAACCCTGGTTTGACAATTTAGTGATTCAGGACACTTAAAAGCTACAATTTAGCAGCCTGACAATTAACAGGGCTTGGTTTCCATTGGGCTCGACTCGCATGACTGGTGCCATGGAACCGAATGCATGGTAAGCAAAGGGTTTGGATCACCAACACACACTGGAGCCGAGCTACCCGAGCTAACAGAAATGAACGAGCAAAAGGGATAGGCATAAATGCGAGCATGCGAAGGTGGTGGAGTCTGCCATGCAAAATATTCATTACCCAAGTACAACCGCCGATTTACATAGCTGTTCAATCCATAATAGTAGTTCAACCATTAAGTCATGTGCCCAACTAACGAAATCAAATGTGTATACCAATGCGCGCAAATGTTATGCCATAGTGTTTAAACACTCGACTTATAAATCAAAACCACAATCAATTATGCGCCAATGTATATAATCAAAAGTTTAACCAAGGTGCCAAATGGTATTCATATAGTTGACAAGCCAAAAGTTATGAAAAGATTAACATAAGGATTATATCAAAAGACATATATATAAAAAATTTAATCATAACCCCTATGCATTTTGATAAAATCAATGATCAGGCAAGTCATATAGAGTGCAAATCCAAAGGCTAAATGCCTTACAAACTCAATAAAACCAAGTTATACAATCAATCGAAGTAAGAGAACCGATTAGAGGGTATTCCAGTTGTATAATGATCAATAAAAAGTAAGTGCAGTAGGCATAAGGACAAAAGAGATATTGACAGTTCAGATAATGATCGAAATACGACTTCGAAAAGAGAAGTTTTCTCTAAATTATCCTTGTCATAAACCTTCCATTAGTTGTTGAGTGTTCTAGAGCCCAAACATTGACTTCATGTAAGAGGGTTGGTGTGAGAGTCACTTCCCATAGTTATTGAGAGAATGGGGGTTGAGTACAATTAGCTTTGGGAAGAGTGCAATTCAAGCAAGAAGGATAAAGGGAGGAGATGTGTATGGGTAGGAGACCAGATTTTGCACATTCACGTTTTTGCATAGAGAGTTGTTTTTACATGGAGTTTTCTGGCCAGCAATGGAGTTCGAAGTATGCGAGATTCTAGGCAGTTGTTGTGGACATGTTTAGCAATGTTTTTTGGAGCTATAATTTCATGGAAAAAGAGGTTTTTTTCCTAGGAGTGAAGAGTTGTTCGAAATTCATCCAAGAAGCATGTGTTTTGGTTGTTGGGTGAATTTGTGTTGTAGTTGTAGAATTACTAAAGTCCAAGCAAGTATAACTCTTGTACAACCTATGATGGAATCCCTGGAGGAGAGTGGAAAGGCATGAGGTATTGTGAGAAGTGAAGGGGGATTCCATCCCTTGGGTTTTGCAGGTTGAGGAGAAGTGTGTTGGTGGATTAGAATTTAGTTGAGAGTTTAACTCCTAAAATACAGACATTAGTCAACCTTAGGGACCTATGTCTCTTGTGGATTCATATCCCCAGCTCAGGGGTGTATTTTTGTTAAGAACTAGAAAAAAAAGGCTATGGTTGGGAGAAACATCTATCCTCTACAATGGGTTGTATATTTTTTTAAGATAAGTGTTCTTATATGTCGTATTGATGTGTTAAATGTTGATATATAAATTGTTGTGCATTTTTCTCTAAGTTGTATTTGGACAATGTTTCCTATTGTGAGAAGATAGATGAATTCATGTCTCTATTTTATGGTTGTATGTATTTAATTGTTGATGTGCACAATAGGAGTAATTTTTTTTTTTGTGTGTGTGTGTGCATGTTTTTACTGAGTATGGATAGTTGAATGAACTTGAATTTCATGTTGTGTGTTATTTCCTCATTTTAAATTGCTATTAGAAGAATTAGTGAGTCGTTTTAGAAGTCACGTGACCTAGTTGGGGGTTAAGTATATTACAAAGTGGTATCAGAGCTACTGGTTCAACACTGGACATGTATGGGCCAAGGACCAGTGCGAATTTTATTAAATTCATTGTTGCAGATATTTTTTGTGACAAATTTGGGGGAAAATGGATAATTTAGGGAGAAATCCCCAAATATGTGGGAAAAATTTGAGTTTGAATGACTCCAAAGGATATTAGAGGGTTAATGGAGTAGAGAGATAAAGTTGTAGATCAAAATTCAACCTAGAATGGTAGAAATTCAATCTTTAATGGACACCTATAGAGTTATAGACAATTTGGTGAATCGATGACCGAGATCGCTTCTGATCTCGAGATCAATGGATGAGATTTTTCATGATAAATTATAAAATCCATAAGGTTTGGCCATTTTGAATGGTTTATCAAGTCGATGACTAGGATTTATCTAGGGGGTCTTTGAGATGGATTAGATCAACAACTTAGATTCGTCGTGTTTCTTGGTAAAAAATTTCTAAGTATGGAAATTCTCCAAGAGAAATCATCGATGGTCGATGGTTGGGTCGGACGAAATGGAAAATAGTTTGGTTTGGCCAAAGGACATCTATGACCATCGATGCTCGACAGTCGGCGTCGACTGAAACCTACGAAGCATTTTCAATCTCTAATGGAAGTCGTTGATGGAAAATGGGTCGATGGTCAAGCATCCACCGATTCGACGATGTGTTTCAAACCAAGTGACAAAATTTGTCAATGGGAACGGGCTGATGGTCGGGCATCAACCAACTTGGCAAGGAGTTCAGGTTGTCCAAGAGAATCGACCGATGGTCGATGGGCCGAAGGAGGGTGATGAATTTTCATGCCATGTTAGCACCCACGTGTTTTTCCATGTCACCCAAGTTGACACCTCAGGATAGTGTGTCATTCCAGGTCAACATCCATGTGTCATTCCACATCATCCAATAGAAGTGGTCGATTGCCAATGGTCAATTCGGTCGATTTGGGAAAGTATTTTCGACAATCATCGGAGATTTTCAATTGTCAATAGGCCAATTGTTGAGAATTAGATGAATAAATGAGGAGTTTCATTCACCAATGAATATTTTCCATGGTTGATGGTTGAATGAGTTGATTTAGGGATGTGTACAAATCAGTGATCGGGGAAATGGGTCGATGGTCAACGGTCACGTCGACAGATCGAGAAAAGTGTTGTGCGCACCCAAGGGAAAATGTCGGTCACTAATGGTAGATGTACCGTGGATAAATATATTACATGTGATTTGAGATAAACGGTTCAGATTTAAAGAGTTGTTACAATAGTAAAACAATCAATTTTTTAATAATTTTTTGGGTTTTTACAGGTCACGAACTTGTGAGCCGATTTTGAGGCCCTAAATGATGTTTTTAGATATTCGAAACCCACGACAATAGAGTGTACCAAGTGTTGGTTGTGGAGCCTGATTATCTTCCTGATTCAGAGGTCTTTTACTTTCAGCCGTGTTTATACCCCATGAAGTATTTACATCCCAGAAGTATGTACACTCTTCCACGTGGGGGAGTGCAGAGGGGGGGTATAAACATTGCCTTGTAAATTTATATTGTAATTTCAATGTAAATCTAGACTGTTCATTATAAGGTTGTAGATCTAATGATAGAGATTATGTTAGGGTTTTTTTCCCTAGAAGGCAACCCTCTTTTATGAGGGAAATGCATTGCAGCTATGGTTGATGGCGACTATTGTATTCTGAGATAGGAGACTATGAGAGAAAGAAGAGGAAGTTACAACGGGTTTTTTGTAGGTTGTATCCCTTCATATCCTGGATAATAATAAAGGAAGGACCTGGCAATTTCTCTGGTGGATGTAGCCCACACTGGGTGAACCACGTAAATTTGTGTCTCTATTGTATTGTGTATCTTCTGTGTTTTGTTTCCTCATTTGTTTTATTTTATTTCTCCTCAGTCTTGTTTTTATAACACCAAGGTACACTTTTTATCTACATTTCAAATAAAACAAATTGGAGAGATTTATCTAATGAGTTGAACAGTTTGCAAAATAGAGCTCGTATGAGGAAGTTACAACCAAAATAGTGAGGGTAAAAGTTTGGCACCAAAGTTACTTCCGGAGGGCATAACTCCATTCTCAAGAGCCTGTTTGGAGCACAAGAGCAATCGATGGAAATATTATCACCCAAAGAATCTAGTGATGGAGTCAGAATTGGGTTATGGGTACTTGAAAATGTGTTGGGAGTAAAAGAAGACACATGTAGCATGCAAGGATAAAATGGGTAAAACAATCAAAACATCTTTGGATCATAACTTTTAGCTCGGAGCTTGGATTTGAGAAAACAAATAGTCGTTGGAAAGGTATTGAGGGGTAGAAGACATATGTCCAACCATAATTTTAAATTGGGAAATATATTTTATTATAAAGTGATAAAAGTGATTGTTGTAGCAGTAAATGAGTAGAAATTACAACATGTGGATGTTGTAACTTTTCACTCGTAACTTAGATTGAGGCATGAGTAAAATCATTGGAAATTTGTCTCAGAGAGGAATGAATTTAAGGAATCATACTTGAGAGTAGTGCATTAATATTATTCATAATTTAAAATGAAGAATGACCCGTAATCTAATTAATAAATATTTTTGCAACATGCTTAATTCTAACAACAATTATTGCATGCACATTCTTGCAGAATTAGAAATAAAGAAGAGAATAATTTAGTTCCTACATGAGAAATAAAGATATGGAGGATTATTAAGGGTCTTATAGCCATGAAGAAGAATTTATGGGTCTGCATATTGACATGGGTAATGTTGATACTGAGTCTAATGGAATAGGAGACATGCAGGAGCATGTAACTATGAGAATATTGAAAAAAGAAGTACAGAGCTATAGGGTCAATAATGAGAGGATAATGAAGGATTAAGAAGAGATACTTAAAATCCTAAATATGCTACAGAATCAAGTCAAAAAATATTCAGGCACAAGGAAAAAATCTAGTGCCAAGAAAGTGGAAGTGTCTAGGTATCATGATAGAAGGGATGATCATGGAGGATATATAAAATCAAGGAGTATTAGGAGAAATCAACATCATCATTCCCCAAAGAAATCGACAAAAAAAACATATCCACGTTCAAGGTTGGTAAGCAACCCAATTATATCTCTTGTCAGGCATCAGAAAGGAGACATGGGTGAGAGAGTTTGCAAGGGGAATTGAGGAAAATTAATCCACCATCATTTTATGGAGAAAACAATAAAGGTGAAGATGCAGAAGCACAGTTGCTAGGAATGAGAAAATATTTACAATTGCATAACTACTGATCAAATGCATAATCCAAAATTGCAGCCTACCACCTCCAAGGGAAGGAATCTATGTGGTGGGACCGACTAAAGCAGGTTAAGCACCTTGATGAGAAAAAAAATTCTTGGAAGCATTTCAAGAAATATTTTCAACAACAGTACTTGTCAAACTAGTATTATGATAATAAGATGCAAGAGTTATTTGAACTCAAACTTGGCAACATGAACATGGATGAATATGAGAGAAATTTCTTGGAACTTCTTAGGTATGTGAGATTCATCAAATATGAGAAGGTCAAAATTCAGAGGTTCCTAAGTGGACTCCCATCCTTTTACAAGGATAAAATTCAATTTCATGAGCCCAAGAATTTAAAAGGAGCCATAAGAAATGACAAGTATTTGTATGAGAAGAATACAGGAAAGCCATCTTTCCAAAGGGCATGGGATAGCAAGAAGAAAGGAAAGATGGATCAAAGGAAGAAAGGATTCAAACCACCTTTCATGAGGAATATATCTCAATCATATCAGTAGGGAAATCCATATCAAAATGATCAGAAAATGACAGATTCATTGGGGAAGAGGCCAAGGCAACAATCCATAAAGTGTTGGGGATGTGAAGGAGGCCACATGTATAAATATTTTCCACACTAGGGAGATAATATGAATAATTTCCATAGATTCAATAAGGAAGAGACAATAGAGGACATGGGAAAAATCATGCCAAGGATCTATGTAGCCTTGGACATTAGACAAACATAATATCAACCCCGCATGATTGAAGTGTAAGTTAAGATTGGAAATCAACACATAGCTATTTAATTGATTCTAGAGCTAGCAATAGCTATATCGATCCAAAGATAATTAAATTGAAGAAAATTAAGCATGAAAAGTCTTGGTTAGTTCAACTAGCTACTAGAACCGAGAGAAAAATTAATGAGCTTGTTAAAGAATGCCCTATAAATATGAATGGAACTAACACTAAGGAAAATTTGAACATCATACCTCTTGGGTCTTATGACTGCTTCATTGGTCTAGATTGGTTAGAAAATCATTGTGTTCTTTTAGATTGTTATAACAAGGTGTTCACATGTATTGATGAGGAAGGGAATTCAAGGATACTGCAAGGTATTCCAAGGCCTATATCTATCCAAGAGATTTCAGCATTGCAACTAAAACCAAGTTTTAGAAACGAGCCAAATATATGCATCCCATATGGAAGAGCCAATGAGGGATAAGGAGCCAAGTATCAAAGAGTATCCAGTCCTAAAACAATATGAATATGTGTTTGAGGAGTTTATAGGATTACAACCAAAGAGGGATATAGATTTATCAATTGAATTAATTCCTAGAGTTTCCCCAGTATCTAAGACTCCCTATAGAAGGAGCAAGTTAGAGCTAAAGGAATTGAAAATGCAACTATAAGAGTTATTAAAGAATGTTAGGATATTTAGACACCTATGAATTAGTTAAGATCTACTTGGTATAATGTGTCATTAGGTAAAAGTGTGTTTCTTAGTGTATTTCTTTAGTATGCATTAGTATTCATTTGTAGTTAGGAAATCCAACGTTCATGATATGTTCCCGACATAGAGTGATTCGACGGTTCATATTCTCCTCGATCACAACGACCATTGATCCATGGCTTAACAATCGATTGGTCCATGATCTCTATTTAAAGATAATGGAGGGTCATTTGTTGATGATCAATTATGAGAAACTCTCTTGTAAAATATCTCTGTAATATTTTTCTGTTGCATTAATAAACTGCTCCAAGTGGCCGCGTTGGTTGGGTCCATGGATGTTTCCCCATAGGGGTTTTACCACGTGAAAACATCGGTGTTTTGATCTTTGATCTGGTTATGTGAGTGGTTACTGAAGGTGTTCATCCTCTATTGGAATACATGTGTTGTCGAACATGGTATCAAACCCTGTTTGAAGACCCTCTCTTGTTGAAGATCGAGATCGTGAAGCCGAGTTGCCTCATCTGGAACAGTTCAAGTAGATAATGGTCATTTCAATGATGTATTATGTGTTCCAAGTATTTATTGTAACCTTCTATCAATATATCAAATCACTCATTTAGGTGAAGGTAAAACCGTCGAGTTTTCACCTCACCAAGTTGTAATCAAGGATCTAAAAGATCCTAAGCATGTTCTTGCAACTGGAATTGTTGATGATATTACCAGGTNTATGTTCCCGACATAGAGTGATTCGACGGTTCATATTCTCCTCGATCACAACGACCATTGATCCATGGCTTAACAATCGATTGGTCCATGATCTCTATTTAAAGATAATGGAGGGTCATTTGTTGATGATCAATTATGAGAAAATCTCTTGTAAAATATCTCTGTAATATTTTTCTGTTGCATTAATAAACTGCTCCAAGTGGCCGCGTTGGTTGGGTCCATGGATGTTTCCCCATAGGGGTTTTACCACGTGAAAACATCGGTGTTTTGATCTTTGATCTGGTTATGTGAGTGGTTACTGAATTTTTTTTTCCTCTGTTGGAATACCTGTGTTGTCGAACATGGTATCAAAGCCTGTTTGAAGACCCACTCCTATTGTAGATCAAGATCGTGAAGTCGTTTGCCTCATATCATGTTTCTATCATTTATGTACATTTACGCGCTGAGAGGATTGTTCCATTGCATCTGGAGCATTCATTTCAGTCAGGAACTCTTTTCGTTTCACTCGAAAATGTTTCTATTTGTCCAAGATACAACCATTTCAGCCAGATCCGGAGGTATAAAGCCTTAATACACATTTTTTAAATTTTTGTAGAGTATCATTTTGGTTTTATTTCAGTTTTGTATTATTTATTTCTTTGTTTCTACTCTTTTAGATATGCGTATTCTCTTTTCCCCGTACCCTGTGCGATATCGGAAAATCAGAAATAGATAGGAAAAGGTGCATCTTCTGGGTAAGCTAACCAAGATCTAACTCTTTTTCTTGTGTGAAAATAGAATTTTTTTAGCAACAAAAACCCCAATCCTCTTCCTAAAAAATACAATATGTTTTGCTAAACTATTTGGTTAAAAGTTGCCTTATTAAGTAATAGGTCTTGAGTTCAAGTCTCTCTTTTGTTACATTTTTTGAAAAAGTTCATGATGCAAGAGCATCTCTCCATGTCATCCATCCAGCTAGCCAGTCGCATCAGCGCATGCACTCAAGGCTGAAGAGAGGTGCAACCCTCGTTTTCAATTTTGATTTGAATGTAATTAAATGTCTTAGGTTGTTGAGCCGTGAGGTAGTGCTATGTGCACATGCTATAAGTAGATAGGCCTTTAATGTTTGTAAGGCTGAGATCTAGATCCAATTCTGAACTAGACAGCCCTTTCAATGTAATTGAATAGGGTAGGTGAGGTTGGAGGGAAGTGCTCTAAGAGCCCCCTCATGTAAAATATCTTTCAAAAAAAAAATTGTAATTGTATCTCAATGGGAGAGAGTCTGCGAGTAGAGAGCAGAAGAGAAGGAGCCAAGACCTTGTTACAGTCTGCGCTTAGAACACCTTTGTAAAGAGACATTTTGATTAATATAAACCAGAGCAGTTTTTCCTGCATATTGTTTGTGTTATGTGAATGTCTTTGTGTGTTCTTTATGCTGTAGATGTATGCTAGACATTTGGAGAGAGTTGTTTGATTTTCAGGCTTGAAAGTTTCTTTGTGGTTTCATGCCAGGAGGGTGTGACAGAGTACTGCGGTCTCTGAATACCAGTGCATAGATGCACTTTTGAACTCTGTGAATTCAGTCAAAGACGTGTCAGATGGGCACAGAAACTAGAATCATCAATTTAGAGGAAGACCTGTGAGGTTGTTGAACACCTCAGGAGGCAAGGCTGTGGAGAAACACAGTTGCAGATAGAATCTCTGAGGATTTCTGTAAATCTCTGTCAGGTGGGCATTGAGCAGGTGCAAGGGAATGCACAGAGGGACTCTGTTGTGAGTTCAGAAGAAGACATAATCTCTGAGGAGTTCTGTATAACTCTGTCAGGTGGGAATTCAGACAGTGTGCAGATAGGCACAGAAAAGGAGGGAACTCTTTGAGTTCATAGATTGAAGAAGAGTCCATTGAAGGATCTTCACAGGGTTGTTGAACACCTTGAAAGACTCAGCAATAGGTTGCTTGAGCAGACAGAGTGCCAGGAGGGCATCATAAATTCTCCATCTGAAGGAGAAGGAAAAAAGGATCAAATCTCTTAGAGGCCTGAGTATCTGAAATCTCAGAAGAGATATCATTGTGTGTGTGTGTGAAGACTCTGCAAGGAGTGTAGAAGTCATAGAATCCTTCAAGGATTTGGGAGCAAAGCTCAGGAGGAACAACGTTCGTGTACGTGCAGGTGAGGATTTCCATTCATGGAGCTCACAGAGGAAAGAAAGAAAAGGTCGAGGCCTTTGAGCATTTGAAATTATTCCAAATCTAGGAGAAAAGCGCCAAGGCTTAGCAGGAGCAATAGTTTCCATCGGATCAGCCGATAAGATCTGGACCATTGAAGGATTTCGTGTCCAGGAGGCCATATAGGAAGAGCGCGCAGGAGAGATGATCTGAACCATCAGATCTTGAGCAAAGAACCTAACATTCATTAGATCTATCAAGAGTTACATGAGGTTTAAACCCTTACACATAGAGCAGTAGAAGAGAAGCCCCAAAAAGGTTAGAGATCAGAATTATCGGCGTTCGGGAGTTCGGGAGTTCGGGAGTCCGAAGGACGAGAGTCCGGACACTCGATATCAAAAATCGCAAGAAGGCGAAATAGATTTGAGTCGTCCGATTGGGAGGAAATGTGTCGCGAGATCACCCATATCAGGGACTCGGACATCGGAGGTTAGGAAGAGAAACCCTTCGACTTCGTGAGTGGTGAAGTCATGAGAAGATCGGGACCATCCATCTGAGGAGGATAGGTGGTAGAGATCAATATATCTCACGAACTCGGAGGTTCGCAAGGTGAGAGTCCAGAACTTGGGTGTTCCAAGTCGCGAGTAGCGAGACCCAGAGGAGAAAAGTCAACATTGCCTCTCGGGGATTCGGGAAAGAAAGGTGCCAAGGTTGGACCTTTGAACTCGTGAAGGCGTGAGAGGTGAGAGGAGATAGTTCTTAGCCTAGCCAGTGGTCGCGCAAGGGAGGTGCTGGTAGAAAGGAGCCAAAACCATTTCACGATCTCGAGTATCGCAGGATTGAGAAGGAGGAGTTAAGAGATTCGACTCGCGAACTTGCGAGATCGCGAAATTGTGACAAGTGCCTTCGAAATTGGGCCTTGGTCACAGCACTATGGTTGCTTGGGGAGATAGGAGCTCGTGCCTAATGTTGTTTGCACAGGGGAGCCTCCAAAAAGGACCTGTGGATCAATAAGTGCAGATTCCAGCAGGGAGTCAAAAGAGCCACTTTGGCTCATAAATTAGAGTGAGTGATCCTTAAGACCAAGAGGTTGCGCAGAGACTCTACCGAGGCAGAGGTGGTGGTCTGCGTCATTTCATGCTAAAATTGTAAAGTGTATTTCACTTTAAGTATAAAAGTGAATCACTATAAGTAGCTTTAATATTTTATTTTAGAGTTATTTGTTTTGCATGCAACTTTTCTTTTATAAAGTAACTTCATTGTAAAAGTGATTCCCACTTCTCTTTGTAAAAGTGGGTCACTTCATAAAGAAACTTACACTATCATGTTTTCCTTTGGTTACCATTTATGCCTTTTTTAAAAAGGGAATAACTCTCACATCTGAAGTCCGTGTTTAGAGTCGTTTTCTTTTAAACCGCATAACTTTTCGAGATATTTCCATCCAGATCATCAATTTCAGTTTTTAAATCCATATTATATGCATATTTAATATAGATTCTACAAGTAATATCTTTCTTACCAACACCAACTACTTCCAATGGAAATATCATATGGAAGATTTATTAAGTAAAGGCTTGTACCTGATTACCTTGGGAAAGGAAAAAACACCCAATGATGATGATAAGAAAGTCAAATGGGCTAAAGAGGAGTGACGAAGCACATGGACTAATCAGAATGTCCATCTCTTCTAATTGAAGGTTCCTCCTTAAATAAATTGATGACCCCAAAGAATCTTGGGACAAGATTGAATCTGTGTTTGGTAAACTCAATATTATTCGAGCACAACAGTTGGAAAATCAAGTACTGACCTTAAGTCCAAGTGATTTTTCTTTCCTTGGAGACTATATATCTAAGCTTAAAACACTCATAATTTTATGTGAAGAATGTGATATAAAAATGGAAGAAGAGCGTTGTATCTATCTTATTCTTTCTAAGCTAGGCAGTGCATACTCTATGTTTGTATCTACCTTTTATGCCATGAGAGAGGCTCTAGGGAAATCTTATCAAAAACCCACTCTTGAGTCCTTTTTTGCTTCTTTTATTAGAGAGAAAGATAATCTTGTACAACTTGGAGTGATCAACACTGCAGGTACCTCCAACAAAGCCTTAGTTTTCCAGCAGAAAGATAAACCCAAGTATCCCAAGAAACAACATACTCACTACAACAAAAAGCAACATAAGGGTCCCAAACCTGCTCAGACAATGTCAACTCCTAATGGTGACAAATGAGAAAAATATAAAAATAAGAATACTGACAGACATTGCAACTTTTGTGATAAATATGGTCATGATGAGTCCAAATGTTTCAAGAAGATGGTAGCTTTAGAAGCAGCAATGAAGAAGCACACATCAATATTGATTCTACTACTTCTTCTTCTTCTCATGGACATGCACTTTCTGCTTCAAGTTTCTCCTTCCATACAACTTCTACTTCTTCTTCTGATGAGTGGATTATTGATTCTAGAGCATCTATCATATGGCTAAGGATAAAGACATATTTTCTTCTCTAAATGAATGTAACACCAAGAAAATATTTGTTGGTGATGATAGATCTCTTAGTGTTGTAGGATCTGGAATAGTTCAAGTAGATAATGGTCATTTCAATGATGTATTATGTGTTCCAAGTCTTTCTTGTAACCTTCTATTAGTATATCAAATCACTCATTCAGGTGAAGGTAAAACCGTAGAGTTTTCACCTCACCATGTTGTAATCAAGGATCTAAAAGATCCTAAGCATATTCTTGCAACTGGAATTGTTGATGATATTACCAGGTTTTACAAGTTTGACAACTTTGGGTCATCATCTTTTTCATCAGTTTTTGTTGCTCATAGCGATGACTTGCGCAAACTTTGGCATGAGAGCTTTGGTCATCTAAACTATAGCTCATTGAAACAACTATGTAATCAACATATGGTGCTTGGTCTTCCTCCTGTTTCACGCAGATATGGTGTTTGTGTTGGTTGTGTTCTCGAAAAACATCATCGGGACAGTTTTGACAAACGTGCCTCTTGGAACTCCTCGGGCCCTTTGCATCTTGTTCACAGTGAGTTATGCAGTCCACTTTCTTCTCCTTCTTTTTCTAGGTGCAAGTATTTCTTAACTTTGATTCATGATTTTTCCAGACGTACTTGGGTTTACTTCTTAAAACTTAAGAGCAAAGTTTTTTGACAAGTTTTTGGCCTACAAGGACCTTGTAGAAAATCAATCTGGACATCAAATTCAAAAGTTAAGAATAGATAATGGAGACAAATATGTGAACAATAATTTTACAAGTTACCACACTACACATGGCATCCAAATGCAACACATTGTTCCATATACACCAAAACAAAATGGTGTTGTAGAGAGAAAGAACCACACATTAAAAAAATTGGATAATTGTATCATCCAATCTAAGGGTTTAAGTCTAAATTATTGGGCGGAAGCAATCAACTATGTAAATTACATAGTCAATCACACTCCCACAAAGGATCTTAAAAATATAACATCGGAAGAAGCTTGGACTAAAATTAAACCAGATGTAAGTCACTTCCGTGTATTTGATAGTATAGCATGGCCTCACATTCCTGATGAGAAAAGGAAAACATGGCAGCCTAAAAGTGAGAAGTGTATATTTGTTGGTTATTTTGAAGATGACAAAGGTTATAGACTTATTCAACCACATTGTAATGAAATTATTATTAGAAGAGATGTTAAATTTGATGACCTGTGAGCCTAATTCGACAATTGTGCATTCTTCGGCCTACGAGCCATCTTTGGGGTTTGTTCCTTCTTCTGTTCCTATTATGGTTTCTTCTTCAGATGATGATAGAGAGGATGAAAATCCACCTCCGCCTAATCACCTTCCTCCATATGAGTCCTTTGAATTTGAACCAGCACCAGTTCCACCGCTTCCTAGATGGGTCTGTTCAACACGAGAAGCATTTGTTGGTCTTGTTGGTGATCCTTTAGATCAACGTTGAACATGTTCAAAGTTCCAACGAGAAGCGATCCTCTTCTCTTTCAGCTCCGCGTTTGAGACTCATGATCCGAGAGACAGTTCTGAAGCTTTAGGTCATCAAATTGGGATACAACAATGAAAGAGGAGTATCGTTCTTTAATGAAAATGATGGGGATCTGCCTCTTCTAAAAGGAAGAAAACCTGTCATATGTAAGGTCTCTGAGAACTAAAAGGAAGAAAACTTGTCATATGTAAATGGGTCTACAGAACTAAGTATGCATTAGATGGAAGTGTTGAAAGACACAAAGCTCGGTTAGTTTCCAAAGGATTTTCCCAAGTTGAACGAATTTACTATAATGAAACCTTTTCCCTTGTAGCCAAAATGAATTCCATCCACCTTGTTTTTTCCCTTGCTACCTCACATAAATGGGAGGTCCATCATATGGATGTTAAATCTGCCTTCTTGCACGGAGATTTGAAAGAGGAAATTTACATGGAACAACCTCCTGTATATGTCTAGAATGACTCTAGCCTTGTTTGTCACCTTAAGAAATCTCTTTGTGGTCTTAAGCAAGCTCCCCGAGCTTGGTATGCCAAAATGGACAACTTTCTGATTGAAACTGGATTCTCCAGATTCCATTATAATCCTAATGTCTATACCAAGAAAGTAGGAAGCCATCTCATAATCATTTTCCTTTATGTTGATGACCTTATCCTTACTGGTAGTGACTCAAAAATTTTAAACCATGTGAAAACCAACCTTAAGAAGAAATTTGAAATGACAGACTTAGGTTTTTTGCACTATTTCCTTGGCCTCCAAGTTTTGTAAACCAATGAAGGAATTTTGCTTTCCCAGTTTAAGTATGCTTGTGACCTTCTTCGTCGCTTTCACATGGATGAATGTAAACTAGCCCCTTCTCCCTTCCAGTATGGAGTCAATCTTATTGCCACCTGTACTTCTCCCGAAGTTGATGCCACTTTGTACCTTTAGTTAGTTGGTAGCCTCTTATACTTGAATCATACATGTCCTGATCTTTACGTTGTTGTTGGTATTTTTTCCCAGTATATGCAAACATCCCATGAAAGCCATTGGAAATCATCTAAAAGGATACTTCGCTATGTTCGTGGTACATTTCAATTCAGGATACATTACAGTTCAGGGGAGAATCCTTTATTGGTTGGTTTCACTGATTCAGATTGGGCCGACGACCCTGATGATCGGAAGTCTCCTATAGTTTATGTTTTTAGCCTTGGTTCAAAACCTGTCACTTGGGCGTGTAAGAAACAACAAGATATTGCAATTTCTTCAGCAGAAGCAAAGTATCGAGCAGTGGTAAATGCAATTCAGGAAGCCTTGTGGATTTGACAGATCCTTTCAGAGTTTGTATTTTAGCAAAATCATCCGACCATTATTTGGTGCAACAATCAGAGTGCCATCAAGCTTGCCAAAGACCCAGTTCAACATCAACGCAGTAAGCACATCGTTCTACACATACACTTCATCAGAAATCCCAGTCATGATCAAGTTATTGAAGTCCTCTTTTCCCTATGGAAGATCAAGTTGCAGACATTTTCACAAAGTCTCTTACAGAAGTGAAGTTTTCAAAACTTCCATCTATGTTAGGCATTCAGGAAGTTGTCATTAAGGGTGGATAGGCTCTAATGCCTCCTTCCTTCTCCTATTGTGTCACTATTGTAAATCCTTCAATCCTATCCTAAGTTATTCTTAAGGGGGGATGTTAGGATATTTAGACACTTAAGAGTTAGTTAAGATCTACTTGGTATAATGTGTTGTTAGGTAAAAGTGTGTTTCTTTACTATGCATTAGTATGCATTTGTAGTTAGGAAATCTAACGGTCATGATATGTTCCTGACATAGAGTGATCCGAGGATTCATATTCTCCTTGATATTAACAACCATTGATCTATGGATTAACACCCAATTGGTCCATGATCTCTATTTAAATAGAATGGAGGTTCATTTGCCAATGATCGATTGTGATAAACTCTCTTGTAAAATATCTCTTTAATCTTTTTCTTTTGCATTAATAAACTGCTCCAAGTGGCCGTGTTGCTTGGGGCCGTGGATGTTTCCCCGTAGGGGTTTTACCATGTGAAAACATCGGCGTGTTGATATTTGATCTGGTTATGTGAGTGGTTACTAAAGGTGTTCATCCTTTGTTGGAATACTGTGTTGTCGAACAAAGAAAAGGTACATATTCCCAAGTGTTTCTCCTTGGGGTGCCCCAGTTATTTTTTCAAGAAGAGAGATGGAGCGTTGAGGTTATGTATTGACTTCAGACAACTAAACAAGGTTACGGTCGAGAATAAATATCCTTTACCAGGGATTGATGATATTTTTTATCATCTAAAAGGAGAAAATATATTCTCCAAGATTGACTTGAGGTCAGGATATCATCAAGTGAGAATCAAAGAAGAGGATACTAGAAAAAAAACCTTTGGGACAAGGTATGGACACTATGAATTTGTGGTGGTTCCTTTTGGATTGACAAATGCACCGACTACATTTATGTGTCTAATGAATGGAGTGTTCATAAATTTCCTGGATAAGTTTGTAATTGTATTCTTGGATGATATTCTCATATATTCCAAGGCAAATGAGGAACATGAAAAACATTTGAGGATGGTGCTACAAGTGTTGAGAGAGCACCAATTGTATGCCAAATTGAGTAAATGCAGTTTCTATCAAAAGAAGATATGTTATTTGGGTCACATTGTTTCAAAAGATGGAATAGCAGTGGACCTAGAAAATATTGAAGCAATCAAGAGTTGTCCAGTGCCAACAAACATTTCAGAGGCTAGATCATTTATGGGTCTATCTTGTTACTACATGAGATTCATTTCAGGACTCTCAAAAATTGCACACCCAATAAAATCTTTTCAAAATAAAGGAGTAAATTTTGAATGGAATGATAAATGTGAAGAAAATTTTTACTGCTTACTATTTTGAAAGTTGGAGATCCAAATGAGGATTTTGTTGTGTGCACATATGCATGCAAGGAAGGGCTCAGTGGATTCCTTATGCAAAATGTACATGTAATTTGTTATGAGTCCATAAAATTGAAAGACCGTGAAATTAATTATGCCACATGTGAATTAGAGTTAGCAGTTATAGTACGTGCCTTAAGGATGTGGATGCATTACCTCATGGGCAAAAAAATTGAACTAAGGACAAACCATAGTGGTTTGAAACATATGTTTGAACAATCAACACTAAATGCTAGGAAATCTAGATGGATGGAATTTCTTAGTGAATATAAATTTGATATCAAGAACATAAATGAAAAAGAGAACAAGGTGCTCGATGCACTCAGTAGAAAGGTTCATAAAATGCATTCTACAACCATTAGTATGTACAAGACATATTTAAAAGATAAAATTCTAGAGGTTGTAACAACATATCAACATTATGTGGAAGTTAAAGAAAGATTACAACAAAATGATATACAACAAAAATATAAGGATTACAAGCTGGAAGAGAATGGAATCCTTTAATTCAAAGTGGGAGAGCATGTGTTTTTAAAAGTTAAATTCAAGATAAGCTTGCTAAAATTGGGAAGTTTCCCAAAGTTGGTAGTGAGATATTGTGGGCCTTTTGAGGTCTTAGAAAAGATAGGACAATTTGCATACATGATAGTGTTACCTTCATCCATGAGAATTCATAATTTTTTCTATTTGTATTTATTAAAAAAGTATGTACCCAATCCTAATAATGTGATTGATTGGAATGTGATCGAGGTGGAACACGAAGGGGATTTTTGGGTGGAACCAATACGCATCCTCGATCAAAAAATCAAAGTTCTCAAGAACAAATCCATTGGCTTGGTAAAATTTCAATGGACCTGTTGTGGTCCTGAAGATGCTACATGGGAGCACGAACAAGCCATGCGGGAAGCATACCCGCAATTTCTTGCAAATTTTGAAGAAAAATGAATGTACATTTGTACATAAGCGAATGAAGACTCCATTTTGGCAGTTGAAGTTCCTGGAGCCACAAATCTAAGATTCCTAGAGGGGTTGAGGGGAAAAGGGATTAGTTGGTTGGAATTGTTGTGTGAGTCATTAAGTTGTATAATTATCAAGTATTTTGATGTAATGTTTTTATATGTCAAAGTGTAAATTGTATGGTTATGTGCACTGAGGATAGTGCAGTTTGTAGGCGGAGGGGAATGTAGCATCCTCATTTCCAAACCCCAAAACCAATGATGTGTATTGTAAATATATTATGTGCCCAAGATCCAATCGATGTATATTGTAAATGTGATGTATGGGCAAGAGTCAATAAGTAAATGATGTAAATTGAAATATAATGAATGAAATGTATTGCCAGTTGTAGACGAACATAGAAGAATATTGGGGGCTAAGTATCCACAAGAGAGGGTAGGGATCCAAGGGGGGAGTTACCCATATTTATTAAACCAAAACCCATTTCCTATTTTTTTCTCTAAATTACCCTTGCCATAAACCTTACATTAGTTGTTGAGTGTTCTAGATCCCAATCATTGAATTCATGTAAGAGGATTGGTGTGAGAGTCACTTCCCATAGTTATTGAGAGCATGGGAGATGAGTACAATTAGATTGGGGAAGAGTGAAAGTCAATAAAGCAAGAGAAAAAGAGGAAATTTGTATGGGTAGGAGACCATATTTTGCACATTCACGTTTTTGCATAGAGAGTTGTTTTTACATGGAGTTTTCTGGCCACTAATGGAGTTCTGAGTGTGAGAGCTTGTAGGGAGTTGTTTTGGACATGTTTGTATATTTTTTGGAGCTATAATTTCTTGAAAAAATAGGTTGTGTGCCTCAGAGTGAAGAGTTGTTTGAAATTCATCTCGGAACCATGTGTTTTGGATTCTCAACGAATTTTTGTTGCAATTGTGAAATTCATGAAGTCTCAACAAGTAGAATTCATGTCCAAATTATGGTGGAAGCCATGGAGGGGAGTGGAAAGGCCCAAGGTACTGTGAGAAGTGAAGGGGGATTACATCCCTTGGGTTGTGCAGGTTGAGGGGAAGTGTGTTGGTGGAATAGAATTTAGCTAAGAGTTGAATTGTTGAAATGGGGACATTAGTCAACCTTAGGTACCTCCATATCTTTTGGATTCATAGCCCCAGCTAGGGGGTGTCTTGTTGTTGAGAACTAGAATATAAAGGATATGGTTGGGAGGAATTCCTATCCTCTACAACGAGTTGCATATTTTTATAAGATAAGTGTTCTTATCTGTTGTATTGATGTGTTAAATGATGATATATAAATTGTTGTGCATTTTACTCTAAGTTGTGTTTGGACATTGTTGCTTAATCTGAGCATAAAGATGAATTCATGTATCTATTTTATGGTTGAATGTGGTTGAATGTGGTTGTATGTATTTAATTGTTGTTTTTCACAATAATAATAATTATATACATTTTTTTACTGAGTATGGACAACTGAATGAACTTAAATTTCATGTTGTTTTTTATTTCCACATTTTAAATTAGTATCAAAAGAATTAATGAGTCATTTTAGTAGTGACATGACCCATTTGGGGTCTAAGTATGTTAGAAATACATGCACTCTGGAAACAACTGAATGAAGCATTGATCTCTTAATTATGGTAAAAACTGCATCATCCACCTCCTAGAGTTGAAGTTCATTGTGTGGAGTGGATTTTGGATAATCCCCCTTGTCTAATTTCTAGAACATATCGTTCCAAGAAGGTATTTGAACCTGGGTATAAATCTGGCTCATTGCACAGGTATCGATGTCATGGTACAGAGGTACGATGTTCAAAACCTTCTTCAAGGGAAGAAAAATAAGTGGTTCGGTACTCTTTGGGAGCTGAGCTCCTTCCACCTACTCTGGCACATCACCTGAACCTTCTCCAAGGCCACTAGATCTTGTTCTTAGCCTCTTTTAGGTCCTCTAAATAGGCACTTTCCTTGGGGACATCACGTCTACATTCATACTGGTGATAATTAGTAATCAAATCAATGGCTATATTAAAACACCATAAAACCTGATACAACATAACTTATACCTTATTTAGTAACATCGTGCATTGGTGTAGTAATGCTTACCTTAATGAGTTCCCTAAAAAGTTGTTATTGTCCATGTAAATCCTTTCTACCAGAGCAAGAAGATAATATTCTCAATTTGTTAAGAACAAGCATACACTCATCCAAGGACAAAACTAACATCGAATAATGGGTAAAATTGTAAGAAAATGTGAGTTTAATACCCCAAATCTTGAAGTAATGAGGCAATATCTATGAATTAGTGACGTTAAATGTGGGGCAATACCTTCAATTTCCTTCGATGGCTGACATGATACGTTGAATTGACGATCATTGGTTTCATGACACTACTTAGTCTAGTGCGCATTGATTTGATCGGGGTTGGGCAATATTCAGTTTTAATACTTAACCAATCACAACGATGTTTCCACTATCGATGATGTGACTTATGTATGTAAAGAATGATGTGGCATGCCATCATGAAATTAAGGATAAACATGTCGATTTCCGGTTTGGATATGATTTGACTAGTGCATTGAGGGTCCCATGCTACCTACCAAGAGTCTAGAATAAAGAGTTGATTGGATGATTGAGATCGTGTGTGTAGGAAAATCATTAGTGGTTGGGTGACAACAATGGTGATGTGACAGTCCAATGTGGCAAGATTTGTTATGTGGCACTATCCCATTTGTTTGGTGGAAAAACTAATGTGTCGATGACCCCATTCGCCCATGAAATGAAATAGTGAAATCGATAGATATGAGTTGTTGGCCTCTAGGATCAAATGGTCCATAACACTCATGATACACAGTTCATCAGTCATCGGGAAAAATGGGTGTTTTATACTTCATTAACTGACACTTCCAACCGGATAATGGTTGTCACGTTAAGAAATGTTAGAACTCACACGACACCGATGATCTCATCGACATTGGGTGAGTTCTCGCATTTCTTAACATGACAACATAAAAGGAAAATACCCTCCAACAATGGATGGAACTGAAATCGAGGTGTGACATGGCAGTGACCCAAAGTGGTATGGAATATGAGGTGGTGGTGCCACATGGATGATGGCATGGCTAGAGTAGTTTCCATCATTCTTACATGGAGTGTATGGTTGATGACATGGAAACCGTACGATTTACACATGGTGTCTAACACGCTATCATGATGCCTTGTGGATGATTTCTCATTTTTTGTTTGTGAATGACTAGGATTTAAACTTGTTTCAAATTGGATGATGGATGTTAATGGACCTCGAATCTCCTTACGGGTGACTAGTGAGTTTTTCAAGGTTTTAAACTCCATTGATGATCACATCAGGTGGCACAAGGAAGGGCTTGTTGGTGCATTGAGTGTCATGGGAAACTCTCGACACCCATTCTGTTTGTCGACCATCTAGAGAAAATGGGTCTCATTACAAATTTTATTTAAACACCCTTCTTTTGATCGATCGCTTCGTCGAATGAAATCACCTGATGATTTTTTTTATAGTTATTTAATCATCAAATATGGTGTTATTTAGTTTGTATCTTCTTGGATTTAACAAAGTTTCATTACTTGGTTCAATCAATCAAATAAAAATAGGTTTAAACCAAGTACCACATAGTATTAAAGAACTAAAATTTGCAAACTAAATCAAGAAAAGAAAAATCAAACAAAATAAAGAGTGGTACCCCAAAAATTCTAGAAATTTTGAGGATGTGTTAAGTGCTCAACACACCCTCAAGAAATCATTCATGTTTGTCCCTAATTTTGACATAGGCTTTTTAGGGTGTGTTAAGTGCTCAACACACCCTCAAGAAATCATTCATGTTTGTCCCTTTTGTAGTGCCTTTTCAACAAAGGAAATATGTTGTTGCAATTCCCTTTGTTCTGATTGCAGGGTGCACTTTATATTTTCTTGAAGCTCTATGTTCTATGCCTATAGGTATTGGACCCTCTCCTTCACTTTGTTTCTTTTTGATTTTACTTTTCATCAGGAGGTCCTATGTTTTTGCGGCTGTATTGGGGAATTGCACATATATTTCCTCCACTAGATAATCAAAAATGTGTGTGTGGTAACCTTTGATTCATGGAGTTATTTGATCTCTTTGTGTGCCACTATATATTGGTCAGGTTGTTGTTGAGTTTCTCAGTGCATAGTAATCTCTTGTGTGTTCTTATGTTTCAACTCTATATAGGACTGGTTGAGTGTGCGTTGCATGTCCCCCAATTCATTCATGATCTCTGTCATATATGTTTTCAGGTCCTGTGAAGGTACTTGTGCCAACTCTAGCATAACATAAGGTAATGGTTAAGGCTATGAGATAGTGGATGGATTGATGGTTGTGATAGCTAATGGGTTGAACCACAACACTCTCTTCTAGGTACTGCTACATGGACATATGGCACTAGTGGTTCTTCCTATGACCCTTTTTTCTTGGAATACGGTGCTAGTTTTTGGACAAAGCTCAAGCATATGGAAAAGGTCATCTAAATTCCATGATGACTCTTGATTCATCATCTAATTCACATCCATATTGGCTTGGAACACCTTAACAATGCTCTAAACTGGTGTTGGAATATCCTCCTCTATAATGAAAAAGGGGATGATCTTAGCAAGAGTCTATAGATTTTCTTGTGGGGTGATGAAAAAATTATGAAAAGTACATTAAAAATGGAGATAGTCCTCATACCTTTTAATATGGTTGCATTGTATGTGGAAGGATTGCACCATTTCTTGAATCATTTTTGTATCCCATAGTTTGAAAGTTGTGTTATTCTCACACTGGATTGTCTTGTCCAAGTTGTGTTGTAGACCTAGGAATTTCTAGGAGGGGAAGGAAGGGAACACCTCTACGTCATACTCGTGGCTCGATGGTGGATTCCACATTATCATGGCTAGCATGAGTAGCATATAAATATAATATAATTCCTTGTTGAGGTCATATGTGTCCAAGTAGTCCTAGGAACACGTTCATCAAATAATGTTCCCAATCCATATTGATGTCTTGGACGCATCACTTTGCAGTGACGATTACCCTCAATCAGAACACATCCTTATGACACTTATGCTTTAGTTTGTATGAAAGTAACTTTATGGTGAACTGAACTATGAAATTATTTATATCTGAAATCATTTCTCCTCTTGATATTCTATGTGTACCATACTTTGTGTATACCTCATCTTATGCAGCATCCTTAGCTGCTATCTCCTCAACCAGATCATCTCCTTTTATAGGAAGGCCTACGACTTGGTTCATTATATCAATGTTGACATGGTATGCCTGGTCTAGCCAAAGGAACCCTTCATGCAACTAGCTAAGTAATAAATGGATGCACACATTGATGTACGACCTTCACCAGAAATGAAGGAAATCCACTAATGATAATATCCTTGATTTCTTGAGGGGCTTGGCCCATTTTGTGGTGACCACTAATGGTTTTCCCTAAACCCCTAGAATAACATCTACATATGTGTCAAAGCATAGTTTAGGGAACTACGCCTCATCTTGTATTTTTTAATATGCATATTTAAGTTGGGGAACCCTTCCTAATAGAGGGCCTCTGATACTTACCTTGGTCAATATTTCAGGATCAACCACATGTTGGTCCTTTACTTCCTTAACTTTCCTTCACACTTTGGGATTTCTTGTGGAAGCCATTATCCTGGTCGAATTCTTAGTGTTGTTGGTTTTTCGTATTGGCGCCCTCTTCTCGGGAGCTCTATTATAGTCTCACCATGGAAACCATGACTTGGCAGGGTTGTGTGTTTTGAATGCCTGATGTTGATTTTATTAAAACTGTAATGTTCTTGGATTTTTGGTTTCTTTTAACTTAGCTCTCTACTCTACACTCTACTTTCTACTCTGCACTCTACTCTTTATGCGGAAATAATGAATGGAGGTGGTGCATTCAAGCATTAAATAATTGTTAGGTGACTTTCCCCCAATGATATTTGGCTACTTAGTTGTCTACCTAGGCCCACACTTATCATTAATGCTGACCAACAATAGGATTTACTACCATAATTATTAGTGCACCATGGGGAATTATTTCCATAACTGATTCTGATTCCCCATGTTGTCATAATTTGTCTTAGTGATAACTACCTACCTCTCCACCGCCATATTTTCCTGTGTCTAGGTGGCCACCTGTCATGTCCAACTATTTTATCCTTTGGTTTGTACTGAATAATTTACACCTTAACCTCATCTGAATCTTCTAAACCTATTTCGGGTATGACATGTCTCATATCGCCTTATTGCCTTGACTTGTCCAATCCACCTAATCATTAATTCTTTATTACTAATCTACTTCTCATTCCTACTCTAACTCTATGAAGTTACTTTCCACTGCATAGTTCCCTCCAGTGCAATACCTTTTGACTCCACACATTCGACCCATGTGGGCAATGATACTTCTTCAATCAAATTTTATTTATTAGCCCCTACCATGGCCCTAACCAGCATATGTGCATCTTATCTAGGTTCTTCATGAGCCTACTGACATAAGGTAGGACCAAGACTTCTTGCTGGAATTCAGGTTGTAGAACCTTGCACCATATATTGTGATCTTTCCCTAACTTTTGCTTTTGTTTCCTTCCCAACATGTTGTGTTCTGCAAGCAATCGATCATATTCCAACATTTTTAATTCATCCAAATATTGTTTTCATTCATGAATATTCTTATTACCCTTGTATAGGTTTGTTTATTTGAAGTCAGTTAGGGGATAAAACCTTTCCTTGATACACTCCACTACCTACACCCATTCCTATAGATATGCATGATGAGTTGCCCACTAGTGCATAGGTTTTCATTTGACTATTGCATAAATGACCTGAATCCTTTGGGTCTTAAGAACACTCTCCTCTATTTGTTTTAGGAATGTGTCTATTGATCATGTCCTATCAAACCTCAGTAGGTCACAAAAATATGATCTGATCTAACACACTTCTTTGGTGATTTGTGTGCACTTCTAGTCGATACCTCATGCAACGTATTCTACCATATTTCCATTGCATCCTCAGTATCCATATCATAGGAATGGACACTTCTCCATATGATTTTTCCATTATTTTTTGTATTCACATAGTCTTCCTTGCATCCCATGATGTTTTACATGTTTTTGATGATCAATATCTATCCATATTCATTTATGGACTCATTATGTATGTTTCCCTCATTTGGATCTAGTGGTGCAATAATGCACAAGGTGTCTATTGAGTGTCCATTTTGACACTTCTATTATCCTATATTATCCTCTATCTGAGCTTATTTTACCTATTCTATGTGTATATAATTGACCATTTCCTCCACAAACCTACTTTGTGACCTTGTCCATGTGCATAGAGAGGTAACTTATGTTAAATCATGATTTGTTTGATTTTCTTGATTAAATTTGATTAAATGATTGATTATTTATGCTCCTAATCACTTTGACTCTTAAGAAGCTTCATCTGGTACTTCACTGATCTGGTACTGCAACAGTAGTGTGATCCAGTAATCCGTTGGATCCGATACTCTGTTGGATCTAGTACCCTATCTGATCTGGTACCGATGTTCCTCCTAATCCGGTACTCTGTAGTGATCCAGTACTACTAGTTCAACACCTATTCTGGTACTCTACAATGCTTCTTCAAGTTATACCCATTCAAGCGCCTGTTTTAGTACTAGCACATCGGTTCTTCTGGTACTGCCCACTCAATGTTTATTCTGGTACCAGCACAATGCCTCATCCGGTACCACCAGCTCAGTGCCTCATCCTATACCTCTAGCTCAATGCCTCATTCGGTACTAGTCTCACGCCTATTCCGATACTACCTTTGTGCTGGTCTGGTACCCATGGTCATGACTGTGTTCATCCGGTACTAAACCCTTGTCTACAAGATTTACATGTTGAACAAGAATGTTGATGAAGATTCCAAGAAGTTAGTTGGATAGAAGCCTCTTGAGGTAGTTTTGAGACCACGATAGACTTCATATCTCATGCACTTCGTGTCAAGAGGATGAAGTCCACCCCGAGAGATATGATATGAATTTCCAATTGTAATATTTTAAAACCATTTGATAATTATCTTTAGATCTTGGTAATAATGGCTCACCTTCTTTATAAGGGATGATGTATAGATGATAGAAAGTAATGAGGAAGTAGTAAGTAAAGGATGATATACATTGTGATGTTGAATGTAATGTTGAACTTATATTTCAATCGATAAAGTGAAGGAATACAAATGATCTTTTGTGTCATGAGCATGAGTAAAGCGTTTTAGTCTGTTATCTCTTTAAAGGTACCTTGTTGGTTCGGCAAGGGCCCACCACCCCAATCAAGGTAAACCTCCCTATACATGTCTTTTTGTGTTGTAATTCAATTGTGTGAGTGTGAACATTTAATATTTGTGTGTTGTAAATGATTTTAAATTTATTTTAAGTATAGTACAAATTTATTTGATTTTGAATCAGTGTGAGTAAATGGTTAGACCTTGAACAGAGTAGACAATTCCATTTCCATGTCTGCAGATTGATATTTAACTGATAAGAGTTTGATATATGTGTGGAATTGTTAAGAAATCAAATGTTATTATTTTGAGTTTATAATTGTGGTATTCTTAGTAGGTACATGAACCACGAGACTTCATCTCTCACCTTCATGTTGCATATAATGAAGTCTCTCAATAACATTGACAGTTTCCAGTATTAAAGAAGGTTTGATTGGAATTAATAGAGTTATGGTTGATTTCTTTCTAAGAGTGAATAAGGTGGATTGTTGATTATTGTTTTAATTGCTACAGGGAACAAGATCTTAATTTCATCTCTTCATTTCATGAGCCTATAATGAACAGACTTGTCACCTAAGAAAGAGCCTTTTTAATTGAGTGTTTATTTGACAGTTTTGTTATCACTCTTATCTTCTAAGTTTAAAGTTGTGTGAAGCATTCAAATATTTTAGAAACATAGTGTTATGTTATTAATTATTTCTTTCTTGAGCTAGATACAACAGACATAGATAGGTTACTTGTTTTCAGCACATATAGTGTAACAACTCTTTTGATTACGAATCTCAGATTGACATATAAATGAGTGCAATATACTAAGCATATATTTACACCAACAGTGTATATCTCAAAGGAATTCTATCATTGCTTCAGATTAAGTACATCATTATTATCGAATGCCTAGTCAATTTCGAGTAAATCTGGATAGGGGTATGATTCATTGATAACCTCGGTCACTTCAAATTCTACTTTAGTTTTGACCCCATCAATGCTCACTTCCAGCTCATCCAGCCTGCCAATGGGATAAATTATGTATCAGTTGGAAAGCATGAGTTGAATGGAGGACCACACTAACTTTGGTTTACCCATCAACTCCCATGATTTCTTCAATAATATTTTCATGTCAAATCCTAGGTCCAAAATGGCATCATCCATCTTGTAACTTCTTAGCTCAACTGCCATCTTAAATTCTCTCCATGTGCACTTCCTTGTGCTTACATGGAACACATCTCATTCTGGAAATGGGGTATAATTAGTAGCATCAGTCTCCCCTTCCACCATGCATCTTTTCAACATGTGGGTCAATTTCGTTGAAACTATAGGATCACAGAACACCTTAAGACAACAATGCAAGAAGTCACTTATCTGTTTTTCTAATTTCACCTCTAGGTAAGCATTGTGTTATTTTTTATTTCTTCTCATGTCATGTGTCACAAATATTTCCACACATTTTCCTCTTCTATTTCCCTCTATACCATATGTTGTAATTCTTTGTGCATGCAAGCCTCTTCTGGTGTCCTCTACACTGTGCGTTGCAATTCTTCATGCATGAAAGCCTATTCTAGTGCCCTCTATGTCATGTGTTATAATTATTCACACATGCATGCCTCTTCCAACGCCCTCTATATTGTGCATTGCAATTCTTCATGTGCATTGTCCTTTTCCAGTTCCCATTGTGCATCACGCATGAAATACTTCTACTACGTGACATCAAACTTAGGAGGTGCTTGCATTGATTTTCTAATATTTCCTTCTATATTCTTCCTTGAACCTTCTCCTTTTTCTGGGTTGACTCCCATACATATGCCTCCTCAAGTTACCACCCATACATCAAATTCTTCTTTCATCTTTTGATCTTCACGTGGCTCAACACTCACAATGTTGCAATGTGCCTTCTTTTCTTCCCATTTTGCCAATAATTATGGGAAATATTTTATGACATGGTATGCATTATGGAAATACCCATATAGTGCACGCAGTTTGGTACAGAATCACAACAAGTGGTCTATATCACCACAGTTAAAAAAGGTAGGTGGTATTCCTCCTCCGTCGTATCCTTTTCCTCTTCCTCTTTCATATCCTCCTCCATGAACTCCATGGTATCCTCCTATGTCAAATCCTCCCCAGTCTAAGCATTTGCAATCTACACCTTTATTCTCTTCTTGGACCCGGTAAGAATTTTAAGTGTGCTCCTTCATTAGTCCCAATGACTGACAGTTGTTTAGATCATGGCCCATGGATTTGAAAAACTCACAAAATGGAGTGTGCATAGATTTTTTATACTTCTATAGTGTTAGAAAGAGGGGAGGTATATGACCCCATTGTGTACATATCTCACACCACTCGATCTATGGTCCTATCGAAAATGGATTCAACGTTCCTATATCTATGTAAATTCATAGCACATGGCACTCATTTCTATGGTGACCTTCTGCATGGCACAAGATACACTAGATATTCTCACACACTACCTTAAATGTTTCCATATCTCATAGTTGCATGGTGAGGTTCACGATATGATATTGTATCTACATAATCCTTGTCGATGTCTCATCACCTCCTAGTGTAGACTCTATTTTTACCTTATTTTGGGTGAGTGGGACTTGATTGTGTGTTAGGAGTCTATAAATAAACCATTCCCTGTGTTGGACATCTTGAAATCAATTTTTTTTTTGTCCAACAAAATCTTCAATCATTGGTGATAATCCCACATGTTTTCTCCAAATTTCTACTTAATCTCTTTAATATCAGTTATACACTATGATTTCGACTTTGGTTTCTAAAATTCTCTCGGGATATCTCTTTTTAATTTTTTAAGGGACCTTGCTTGTCCTATTGACACAATAGCCTTGTACTTCATGTACCATGACAATGCTCTATCTCTAAATGTGGTTTCTAGCTACATGATCTTGGATTCCTTGTCTATGACTCTTTTCATAGACCATATAACTTCACATGTGAACTAGTGTTGTTCCATATCATCTCTTCCCATCCCATGAAATGTGGGAAGCCTGAGGGTTGAATCTTGGTTCTCCATACTCGATATAGAAATGAGTCTTCCTCACTGATTACTACTTGTTGTTGCTGGTATTGAAAATATTTCTTGCAAAGTGTTGTTGACTTCAACTTCTACTCCACTCTTAAATTCTCCTTCCCTTTCTTTTAATCTCTCTTCTTCTACTCCTTTCACCTCTTCACTTTCTTCGATTCTTTCTTCTTGAAGACAAATGCGCAAGGGGGGAAGTTAAAAGAGGGGGTTCCTCCATAATATTTCATCTTCTTCAATAATGGATCCAAAATAGATCCCTATCTCTAGCTACACAAGCCTCCTCATAATCACCAAGGTCTCTTTTCCTTCTTAGAGGAATCCATTTTTATTTTTTATTGTGTCAATGCTACTAGTATTTTCCCCATCTTCATCTGATGTGATTACATCTCTCACTATCTAAGGGGATATGATCTCATTTTATTCGATCCTAATCCCACTACTTCCACTATCCTCTCTTGATACCTCACTCATAATTTTGTGTCTCTTCAATGACCTCTCTTATTATTGTCTTCTCTCTCGCATAGATCTTTCTCCCGCACACCCTTCTAGTGCAATTTATCTTCTCTTAATCTTGGATCTTATTACTCATTCATCACCTATTTATTTATTTTATTGTCTTCTCTTCTCGACTCACCTCCTTAACTTGACTCTTATTGATTATCCCTTGGCTCTTCTTCTCCTCTGCTCTTCTAGATCCATTCTCTCTCACCTCATCTCATTTTCTTTCCCCATGTTTCCATCCCCCCCTCGCATGGTGGGGTTTTCTTTACCATCCTATCAATATCCATGTGCATTATCCCCTTCTCCATGAATAGCATTTTGATCCATAGAGGTATTTCCTCCAACAGTATCCTTCTACGGCTTACTGCAAAATTTCTTTCAGCACTACTAAAAGATTCATTGCATTCAACTGCAAAATCCACAATATACCCTTCTTTCACATGATAAAACTAGAAATAAATGGATCTGGCCTACTTATTATCCATAGATTTCAATCTATTGACCACATCTTGGTCCCAAATCAATGGTTCTTGGGATCTCCATATAGAGTTAATATTTATCTATCTCTTTATCACTCATACAATAAACAAGGAAACTTGGAAAATAAAATTTCATGTAGATATGAATATATGTACCTTTTTTTCCATCTCTCAAGGTGGATCTACATATTCTTGTTCTCTCGTCACATTAACTCATCCTCCTCTTATAGATCCAGTCTTTTATCTCCTTCCTGGAAGGTTTCCATGTCATGTCCTTCCTTCAACATGTAGCACACAACCTTCAACTCTCGGAAATGGAACCAATTTTTGGCTCAAGGTTTCAAACCCATGGTTTGAAATTCTTTACCAACAAATACCCCATAGGTTCCAACATATTCAATATTTAAGGATTAAAGAAGGTCTCACATAAGATTCCATGAGAATCACAAAGACCATAGGTTTTGTACAAATCATAAAGGAACGGTATCAACAAGAAACATCCAACTTAGAACCATGAATTCATTTCACAGTCATTCATAGCATCCATATAAGTGTTGCATAGAATACTACATAACAAAAATACATTCAAACTAGAATCCATGATATATAGAGACAAAGGTGTTTCATGCTTCATTCATTAATCTCAACATCAATCAAATATATTTCAATACACATATATCCAAATATTGCTCTGGGCACATTCCAAGTGAACCAGAGACTAGCAATGCGCTCATATCTTAGTCTACTTTCTCTCCCATATTCACAAAACATCACCTAAACAACTATTGAAGAAAAACATAACTAGAACTGATACAATGATTAAATGAAACTATAACTCATATACAAATAACATAACAATGAACTCTTAGTTAACCAAAAACCCAACTCTTACATATTTGCATGCACTCCTCTGATCTCTACCAAAGCATGACAATCATAAAAAGCTTTCCAACTCACCCACAACCTCAACCATGACCAATCTATTTGTTACAAAAATGGTTACAATCATTACTAAATATATTTCAGCATTTGGAATGGATGCAAACTTTACAAGTCTTTGTGAGCAATACAAAACCAGTTGGCACATGTAGTAGATCATTGATTGGTGTAGGCACTAAAACGTGGCATCATGTGGTCCAAACTCTTGGCATGCACACAATTTCGATTTGTGTCATGTGTGTAGTCTTGCAAAAACCTTAGAGTGAGAACAAGTATGTTAGTGAATACAAAAAAAGATTCAATTATTTACTCAATCAGATCCCTCACATGATCAACAAGGAGTTTCTAGTACAATGGTTTGTGGTAGGTCTCCTTCAAAAAATTCGGGCACATTTGCAAATGCATGAGATCCAAATTTGTGAGGATGCCCTAAAAAAATATCAATAGATAGAATTAGATGAATATTGGACTACGTCGACTGCAGATAGAAATTTTGAATAAAAAATAGAAATGCTACAAAAATCACTCTGAAATCTTGTTGTTCAATGAAGTGAATCTTTGGTGCACAATCTATGTGAATGGACAAACCAAAGACTATTGCAAATATTGTGAAAAAATGAAAGAGTATCCGAAATTTGAAGGGTCTAGACAGAATATTGTTGTGAAATATTCCAAGTCATCACAAACCACACCATGAAGGAATTCCCAAACAACCTGAAAAAATGCAAAACCAAAATGGTGTGCCATATGCGAGGAAACTACCCACAATAGACAAGAATTCCAAATAAATGGGAGAAACAAGTCCAATTATCACATTGTCTATCATGCAAAAACTTTGTAATAGAACCAAGATCAAGGTGATAGAGGAGGAAAATACCAAGGAAGAGGAGGTGGTTATCAAGGTCGAGGAGGCATATACAAAGGAAGAGGTAGTTATAGGGGTAGATACCATGGTCAATATGGTTGAGGAGGATGCATTCAAGGAATATTCGACAAAGACTACGTATTTATTTGTTTGAAGGATGATGATATAAGCCCTAATTTACTAGTAAAAGAAAGAATTGAATTGAAATTTTGTAATATATGCAGAGTTGGTGCTCACTCCTTAGAGGACTGTCAAATCATGTTGGAGAAATTTAGAAATGGGAGAAATGTCAATCTCCTTGAAACCATGCCTAAGTATGAATTCCTTAACACAAAAAATTTGAATGTCATCACAATATCTGGTGTCACTTGAGAGGGTGATATACCAAAAATATCACAAACTAAACCTATCAAGAAAGATCAGGGGTACCCTAATCCGCAAAAATACTATGAGAGAAGCACTCAGATTTTTCAACCAAGAAGATGAGGAGAAGAAAAGATAATGTCAACAAATGTTGTGCTAGGAAGGGATGAAAGATGCAATCCTAGATGAATTCCTTAAGATATTAAGATAGGAGTAGTCAATCACTCATTTATTGTAACTACTAAAGATATTGAAAGAATGCAAAGAAGAGAAAAGAACATGCAAAAATATAAAACAAAGCACTCAAGAAAATATCCAACATGAATATGACCCACAAGTTGACCTTGAAGTAGATGAATTTATGATTCCACAAGCATTGGTTGACTTTGGTGCATAGGTGAGTATTCTCCCTAAGGAAACTTGGATCAAAATGGGAATAAATGAACTAATAAGATCGAAGAACTTCTTGAAACTCATGCATCAACGATTTGTTCAACCCATTGACATATTAAGGAATGCATAAACTATTATCATGGGAATACCGAGATTGTTTTACTTTGAAGTAATCAATTAGGTTGAATTTATCCTCACCTACTCAACATTGGTTGGATGGACATGGGGAAGAAATATTAAAGAAACTATTTCCATCAAAAGAGACCGAATCAAAATTAAAGGAAATGGAAAAACAATTTGCATACCCTTGGATCCCAGGGAGGGAAAACTATGGATAGAAACTAAGAAAAAGAGAATGAGGATAGGAATATATACCAAATCATCCAAGGAGATCGTGATAATTTCAAACCCAATATACAAGGAGAATTATTGCATGGTTCACCTTTTTCGATTGGTGATAACTTGGACACCGAACTATATGAATAGAAACTAGAAAACTATGAATCAAAAACCAAAGAATGTTGGTTGAATGAAGCCATCTTTAAAGATAAATGATATTCATACTTCTTAGTTAGAATAGTACCTATAGTATATGAGAATAAAATTGAACAAAATCAAAGTTTACTACCCACAAATGTTAAGTTGAAATTAACCCCCCTATTGTGGTTTAAGGAGAGAGAATCTCCATCAGTGTGCATTGATGAGGTGTCCAATATGGTCAAAGAGAAAGGTCGACTATAGAATCTGGTTTAGTCTTTCATAGGAAAATCCATAAGATGGTGGGATATGCATGCATCCTAATTGAAAACATGAATTGTTGCAACCACATACATTGACAAATGTTTTCATGGAAAGAAACTATCATCTATAGGAATCATACCTAAGTTCAATCTAAGATTCAACCCTCTCACCCATATTGAATATTGTGAGAAACAAGGGAGAATAATTGGGTACAAATACAAAAGAGTATAGCCTCACATGTTTCCCAATACATTGGATAATATCCCATACAAGTGGTACAAAATAGAAGAGGCATGTGGTGAAACATTCACTTCAAATATCTTAGAGAAAAATTTATCAAATATTTTGCATTTATCCCCTCAGAAACTGAATTGACTGAAGCAGTCAGAGAAATTAGAGACTATATTAAACAACCAAACACCAAAATAATTCAAAAAAAAGGAAAATAATAGGTTAACATGGGGTAAACCTTGACTTGTGATTTTATAGCATGCCATGAATAGAAGAGTAAGATCACATGTCATATTGACATGGAAAATGAAAATTTTACAGGAAAAAGTTTCAAACAGGGAAAGGTGTTGGTTGTGGAGCCTGATTATATTCTTGATTCATAGGTCTTGTTTCAACTACATTTGGACACCATTACCTAATGGGGGGGATCTGGGGGTGCTTTCCCGCCCACTTCTCTCGCTAGGGGGGTTCAGGGTAGGAGGGAGAGAAATTTTTGTATCCCCCCCGGTGGAGGATTCAGGGGAAGTTACCCCAGAGAGAAATTTTGGGAAAATTTGCCTTGTAAAATATTGTAATTTCATAGCCAATCTGGACCATTCATTATAAGGTCGCAGATTTGACGATAGAATTTATGTTAGGGATTTTTTACCTAGACGACAATCCTATTTTATGTATGAAGGAATTATATTGTGATTGTGTAAGCGAGTGAATATTGTATTCTCAGATATGAGACGATGAGAGAAAGAAGAGGAAGTTACAACGAGTATGTTGTAGGTTGTATCCCTTCATTTGTTGGATAATAATAAAGGAAGGACCTAGAAATTTATCTAGTGGATGTAGCCTACACTGGGTGAACCATGTATATTAGTGTCTCTATTGTATTGTGTATCTTATGTGTTTTATTTCAAAATTATTTTTATTTTATTTCTCTACGATCCTATTTTTGTAACAAAAGGATCACCCAGAAGTAATCAAACAAGTAAAATATATATTAAAGGTATCCAAGAAAAATGACCAAGAAACATTAGATAAAATTGACCTCTCGCTAGTGTATAATGAAGTATGTGAGGGTGAATGTAAACTATATGAATCAAAACCACTAGAGTGTTATACCACAAATTGAACATATTGAATTCAACATATTGAATGACGATCGACCTAAAACTATTCAAATAGTGTTATACCACAAATTGCCACATCAATTGCATTTGTGAGATGGCCTAACCCTTTTTCCTAGCTTGAAAACTTAAATCCCATCCTCCTTAATCAAAATAATATAAAAAGAAACTTTTTTGTTGCCATATGTGGGTCACTCGTGTGCAAACCATGAATGTTTGGGCCTTGCTAGTTTGCAAAAAATATGAAAAAATAAAATATTCCACATTTTCGGGAGGGTTTTTCAGTTGGGATCCTTCCCAAACTCCCCTTGTCCCATAAAAAAAATAATTCAACTACCTCAACCCCTTGAGGATGGTATAAAGGCACCTATGAGGGCATGGATAAGGAGGACAACCTAGGTACAAGATTATGCTGGAGAATTTGAAATCTTCCCTATTTTCCTTGATCCTCGGAGTAGCATCCCCTTGATTTGGAACTTGTTTTCTAGTGCTCATTCTTCTCTCTTATATGACAATAGGGTGTGTTCCTATCCCTTTTGGGACATTCGAGGAAAGGTCATCTCGTTGAGTTGATGCTTGAAGGACCAGTGGAGTAAATTGGGGGGTTGGCTTCGTGATAGTGACCACGGTTAGAGACAGGTTGTAACTACCTACTTATATTTTTTTCAATAAAATAATTCTCTTTCCCTCCATACATGTTTAAATTGATTCGTTCTATTGATATATGTTAGTTTTCTTCATATACTTGAATTTTTACACATTATATGTATGCTTTGAATTCATAACTACCTTATTGCATCATAGACTTGGTCTTATTTTGTAGGTTGATACCAATGGAGATCAAGAGAAAAATAAAAGTTGGAAAGCGAGGATCGACATCAGACATAGGATACAAGGTGTGAAGTCTCTCATTCTCTCCTCAAAGTAGTTATTTTCTTATAGCATTGTTGTGTGTGAGGATAGGTTCTATATTTTACATATGGTTTTTCTTTGTTGTGACATGACCCAAGGTCACAGAAGAAAAATACCATAAATAGAATTGGTGACCACACTGGGGATATTTTCTCCTAGTTTGGGTCGGTCTTAGGGTGTCTTGTGTTGTCTTTGATTTTTGTAAATTTTCTTGTTTTATGGGATTTCCTTTCAAAGCATTTTCCATCTAGAAATGTTGTCCAAAGTTTCTAGAATCCTCCTTTTAGATTGTCCTTTTTATTTTTCAAGTTTTATTGGTGCATCTACACTCTTTCCCTTTATGAATTGTGTATATCCACGATTTTCCTTTGTATGACCCATGGATGTCTATGATTCCTGATGCACACAATCACATATCTATGTAAGAAACTTGATTTTTGAGCCTTTATCTCAGTTTTGGGAGGGTCTGGTTTGGTTCTTCAATGAAATTTGAGCGTGTTGAGTTTTCTTTTGCCTTTTATTGTTGTGTTAAGTCTCTGAAAACTTTGAAATCGTCTAAAATATATTTCTTTTGGTTACGTTAGTCTTTTGGTTATAAGGTTCTTTAGGTGGGTCGAAAGGTCAGTTGTGTGTGGTTGGGCTGAGTTTCCATTTTGATTGTTGTGTTTCCGTGATTCTTAATTTTTTTATTTCTTCCTCTTTACCTTCTTCCCTTTTTTCATAAAAGAAAAAGGAAAATTGCATCTCATTTGAATTTCATTTCTTTTAGTAACAAAAAAGAAAAAACTACTTGTTTGTTGATCATTCTTCTCTGGTTCCCTCATCTAAGATTTTTTCAAGAAAATAATTTTCTTACTAGAACTTAAGTCTTTAAGAATGTTGTTTTCTTTAGTAGAAAGAAAAAGAAAATGAGAAAACCTATTTTTTCTTAGTTAGGTCTCTTTCTTTATTTGCATTGTTTGCATTGTTATTTGAAAAAGAAAAAGATACTAGCACAAGAAAAAATTGCATTTCAAGGTTTCAAGTATTGTTCATGCATTTTATTTTTTGAAACTCTTTTTCATTGAAGAATTAATGTAAAGTTTTATTTGTCAGTGTTCTTATAAGTTTCGTTTTTGCAAAAGTCTCAAACAACATCATTTTCATTCCATACCCTTTGAGAAAAAACAACTACCAAAACGAACGCTAAACTTAAAATGTACTAGACTTTGTTTCTAGGGTTCACAAACAAGTTTAGGGTTAGGGCCTTGGTTTAGGTTGGAGAGTTAATTTCTCCAAGGCTAGAAAATAAACATAGGATTCTAAACTAGGGAGAGTCTCAAATCCAACTATCGTATAAGTATAGTTGGGAAGCTCTTCTAACACAGGAGTCAAACAAGAGGTCGCATAAAGGAGAGACGAGGCGATATCCCCTTCGAAGCTTGACTGAGCATAGTGGAGAGATCATATATTGGGGGTTTTTATTTAAGTGACACTGATCCAAAAAGGATCCATAGAAGGCTAAGAACAACTTAGAACTCACAAAGGAAACTCAGAAGCTCAGAATGGCTTTGGCAGACAGAGAAAGGGAAAAAATTCAAAGTTCCCAAAACTCAGTGAAAATTACGTGATCACAATTAGCACGTCCCAATATTTCTAACGGCGTAAATGACATCGTCAAACAAAGTTACGGATTGAAATATATTCACGGTCAAAGTTTGGTCAACCTAGCCTAGTCAGCAGGGGGTGAGTCCACATTTGTACTGTTGACGTCAACATCCGTACGGATGAAGTCAACATCTGTACATTACACATGGCAGGAGAAGGAAAGTGGCATGTGTCATGATGATTTCAGTATGGTGACATGGAAGCAGCAAAGGCTACCATGTGTCACCCATTTTTGGCATTTTCAGGCCGATCTGTGGACCAATAGGATCGTGCCATGTGGCATTCCATGCAGTCCATACACTGATGTGGCATGATGACATGGAAGAGGACAACGTGGAATAGTGGGAAGCCACCACATGACCCAATCAGAGGTTGCCACGTGAAAGGCGAGAAAAGCACAATGATAGTGTGTGAGTAGATTTTGAAAAGAAATATTAAGTTTGGCAGGTCCACCAAATATGGCGGACCACACCAAACTTGGCCACAATATAACCATTGGGATATGGATAACGCCACCGCTAAATATAGTGGAACAAACTATATTATATATATATATATATATATATATATATATATATATATACATTGAAACAACACAAACCCAAAAGGGGGAGGCCCGTGGGATTGACCCCGAGACCTCCTCCCCCCTATGCACCTTTGTATTAACACCCAAACCAACAGGCCAACGACCTTGATTTGTAACCAAAACCATGAAAATTATTTAAATGTTGAGCCCGCCCAGCCAGGGGAGGAATGCGCACATACGGTATGGCTTTTGGGCATGCATTTCCATGCAGTCAAGTCATTAATGTAGGTTGTAGAGGGGAATTGAAACTGAGATAAATTTATTCTTGGGCCTGGGAGTGACATAGTCATATCGAGGCATGGAGACAGTTATTTTTGGGTAATTCAACGCTACGAATTCAGTGGTGTTGTCTATTTTCTAATCTGAGCATTATTTCTGGAGCTTGATTTCAGAATGAGGTATATTTATGTATTTTGCCAAATTATTTTGTTGAGTTAATGAAAGATCCTACCCATTTGAGAGTAGGACCCAGAAACATAGTCCACCAGGGACGAACTCCATTATCTAGTTTTTGTGTTCAGATTTGATGATTTTGTCTCTTCATTTTTGAGTTTTTCCTTCTTTCATGGTGCACTTTAATTTATGCTCATTTAATGAAATTCTTTATAAGTCACTCAATGAAAAGATCATGGATCATGTTGGTATCAGAGCCATAATATTTGACTTGAATTGTTGAGTGTGAATGCTTACTAGGGCCAAGCATAAGCAGGGTGAAGGAACTCTTAATACTTTCAATCTCAAAGTTGGTCGTGCATCCCGAAGGAAGAAAATGGCAGAAGAGGACAAGCGTGATGAACAGGATAAAAACTTTCATATGGTCTTTTATTGCATGTTAGAAATGGTCAAATGAATGTACGGATATTACGAGAAGAGGATGAAGAAGAAAGTGAAGAAAAATAAAGCACATGTAGATGATGATGCTTCGGTAAACCAAGGGGTTGGAGGAGATCCTCCTAAGCCTTTGTCTTCACCTTCAAGTTCTAGTTCTTCTTCCTCTGAGCATTCTCATCATTCTCATGATTCTAGCCATAAAGTCTCTTTTAAGAAACCATTATTAAATATTGATGTAAAATTTGCTTTACCTGTGTTTAATGGAGATGCTAATCCTAAAAGGATATATAATTAAATTCGACAGGTTGAAGTATATTGTTGTGTTCAACATATTGATGAAGAAGAAGTTAAAGTTCAATTGGCTTCTCTTTGGTTGGAAGGCACCTCTCTCATATGGTGGGAGAGCAATCTTCAGAACAAAAGTGAAAGTTGTAATCTTGTTTCCTCATGGTCTGAATTCAAATCAACAATAATGAAGCAATTTTATCCATTAGGGTATTTACATAAAGCAATGATGGAATGGAAAAATTTAAGGAAAATCAAAGTTCAAACTATACAAAGTTTCACAGAAGAATTTAGGAAGAAATCTCTTGCATTGAACATTCCTTTAGATTCTTTTGAAACTTTAATGAAGTATATTCGTGCACTTCACAGTTGTATTCATCATACTTTGCTCTTGTTTAACCCCACTAGTCTTGACGAAGTTTGTGTGTAGGACACTCACCTTGAGAAAAGGGGGAATCATGTTCAAGAAGATCCCACGAATAAGCCTTCCAATCTCCCACATAAAAATTTTAAGTTTAAAAGGAAGGACAAGATGACCGCCATAGTAACGAGAGGAGGAGGAAATCCATCTTTCACTCATTGCAAGAAAAGTGGTCACAATGAAGAACAGTGTTGGAAACTACATCCAGAGAAGAAACCAAAACAATTCGGTCGAAAGCGGAAGACAAAAATCGTTGCTACAATGCAACAAGATCTTGGTTCCAATTTAGGAGTACAAGGTAAAGATTCCCTTCATGCTAGTTCAAGTTCCAATAATGAATCTCTTGATGATGAACGAAAGAGGAATGAATTATTTCACATACGAATTGTATCTAAACACACTAAGATAGATATATTATTTGATTTGGGTTCCCAAGTAAACTTAATATTTGAGGCACTTGTCAAGAAGATGGGTCTTGAAATGAAACCACATCTGAAGCCTTATCCTCTTTGTTGGGTATGTGATAAAGAAAAACTTAATGTCACCAAATAATGTAGGGTTAGATTTGTTATTTCTTCAAAGTTGATTGATGAAGTGGATTTGGATGTTGTACCACTTGATATATGTGGCATATTGTTGGGAATTCCTTATATTTATCATCGAAAAGAAGTCTTCTTTCATCATGAGAACAAATAACACCTTACTAAAGGGGGATTGGAATATATTGTTAGAGCTCACAACATGAGGGTAAATACAAAACTTGTTACTGCAGGGAAAATGAAAAGACTCATAAACACTAATAAGAGATATGTACTCATGGTCGTAAGAGAGAAAGATGTCGAGACATCTAACGCTTTCCAAGGATGTGATCCATTTCATAAAAAGGAATCAATTGATATTGTTTCTAAGTATAATGATATTTTTCGGGAACCAGATGAATTACCTCCTAAGAGGGAAATCCAACATGAGATACATCTTCAACAAGATTCTCCTCTTCCTAATGTGGGAATGTATATGATGTCAGTTGTGGAGATGACAGAGATCAAGNGATGTGATCCATTTCATAAAAAGGAATCAATTGATATTGTTTCTAAGTATAATGATATTTTTCAGGAACCAGATGAATTACCTCCTAAGAGGGAAATCCAACATGAGATACATCTTCAACAAGATTCTCCTCTTCCTAATGTGGGAATGTATATGATGTCAGTTGTGGAGATGACAGAGATCAAGAAGTAGGTATAGGGATTATTGGATCAAGGGGTCATCAGGCCCAATTCATCTCCTTGTGGTTCTTTGATCGTGATGGTGCCAAAAAAATATGGAACATGGTGAATGTGTGTCGATTACCAGGCCTTAAATAAAATCATGGTGAAAAATCAATACCCTCTTCCCCATATAGATGATTTACTTGATCAGTTGAAGAATGTTGTTTATTTTACTAAGTTGGATTTGCACAGTGGATATAATCAAATTAGGGTCACAAAACATGATGCAAGGAAAAATTTCTTTAAAACCAAACAAGGATTGTTTGAGTGGTTAGTTATGTCGTTTGGGATTTGTAATGCTCTGAAAATTTTCATGCGTGTGATGAATGATGTATTCAAGCATTTCCTAGATGACTTTGTGATTGTGTATTTAGACGAAATTCTTATTTTTAGCGGGACTTGGGATGAACATGTGAGGCATGTAAAGCAAGTATTGGATACTTTTCAAAGGGAAAAGATGTATTTAAAATTTTCTAAATGTAAATTTGGAAAGGCTGCACTTGTTTACTTAGGTCATATTGTAGGAGGAGGACAATTAAAAATTGATCCTTCCAAAATTGATGTAATTGTAAATTGTCCTGAGCCAAAAAGTGTAACCGAAGTCTGAAGATTATTAGGTGCAGTCCAGTATTGGAGGAGGTTTATTTCCAACTTCTCCTTTATAGTAGCTCCTTTGCATGGCTTGACCAATGTGAAGAACACTTTTCAGTGGGAAGGAAAGAAACAAAAATCTTTCAACACTTTGAAGGAGAAGATCAATACCGCACCAGTATTAGCATTGTCAAATCTTCAACGGACTTTAGAGATTGAGACAGATGCCAACGAATATGCCATGGGTAAAGTATTGATGAAATATCATAAGCCTATCTGTTACCACTCTCGAACTTTTAACCAAGTTGTTGTTAACTATCCTACATATGATAAAGAGTTGTATCCATTAGTCCAAAGCGTAAATAAATGGAAGCACTATTTGTTATGGAAGGAAACAATCATACATACAGATCACCAACCCTTACAGTATCTCCAAGCACAGACCAAATTGCAACAATATCGACACTACATATGGATGGGTTTTCTACAACAAATTCATTTGGTAATCAAGTACAAAAAGGGTACAAGTAACAAGGTAGCCAATATTCTTTCTAGACCTCCTATTGTTGCTTCTATTATTTTGAAGAATGCTTCTTTATCTCATGATAGCTATGTAGAACAATATGCCATAAATGAATATTTTAAAGAAGTATATGAGAAGCTAACCCATGGTGCACAGGTAGAGAACTATTGTATGCAAGGAAAACTACTCTACCATCTTGGAAAGCTATGTATTCCTACAAGTGAACGAGTCCATGTAATATGAGAAGCTCATACTTCTCTTATGTCTGGGCATTTTGAGGTAGGAACAAATATGGCTCATTTGCAAAGGTTTTGGTACTGGCCTCAAATGAAAGAAATTGTAACTAAATATGTAAAGGGGTGTGTGATTTGTTCTACTTATAAGCCCAGTAATAGAAACCTGGGGCTATACTCACCACTTCTTGTTCCATCCCATCCATGGGAAAGTATCTCCATGGATTTTGTAGGGGGTTTACCAATGACCAAAGGGGGTCATGACTATTTGTATGTTGTAGTGAATAGGTTCAAAAAGATGTGTATCTTGATGCCATGTAAAAAAAAGATCATTGTTGAGAAGACTGCTAATCTCTTCTTTCAGTATGTTTGGGTTCACTTTGGGTTACCCACATTCATTGTCTTGGATCGAGATACTTGATTCCTTGGGGACTTTTGGACTAGATTGTGGAGGATGATGGACACCAAATTGAAGAGGAGCATTGCTTTCCATACACAAATCGACGGACACAAAGAGGTGGTAAATAGAACAATGGTACTTTTTCTTCGAGGCTACTACATCAAGCATCTAAAGTTATGGGATGAATAGATACCCTATGTAAAGCATGCTTATAATCGAGCTTTACATTCATCCACTCAGAGTTCACATTTTGAGACATGTTTTGGGTACCTACCCAAGGTTCCTTTCGACTTGATGTATGGGGGATATGTCGATGTGAATGAAGGATGAACAGAGGACAGATCCCGCAATTTCATCCAGAGGATCCAACAGATACACCAGGAAGTTAGGGAACAGTTCGAGAAAAGTCAAGCATAGTATAAAACTCAGCATGAAAAGCACAGGGTTAATCATCAGTTCCAGTTGGAGACTGGGTATGGATTCAAATTAAAAAAGAGAGGTTGAAGGGTGAAGGCAATAAACTCACGCCCATTCGTTATGGACCCTTCACTATCTTGGAGAAATGTGGTACCAATGTTATTCGTCTGGATGTTCCACCTTATATGCAGATTTACTTAGTTGTGAGTGTTGAGAACTTGAAACGGTTTGAGACTCCCATGATCATGGATCAAGATGAGGAAGTTTCAATACATACAGTCGATGAGTTTGCACCTGAATACTTAGATGAGTTACAGGAAGATATCATCGTGGACAGGAGGATGAGGACTTCACACAGGGTTGATGTTGATTATATTTGAGTAGGCTTAAAGGGCACACATCCAAGCAAGGCAAAGTGGATAGAGAAGGACAAAGTGAGGAGAATCTTCCCTCACTTACTTGTTGATTGATGAAATATTTTGGTGGTCCAAAAATCTCTCAGTGGGAAGCCATGATCCAAAAAGGATCCATACAAGGCTAAGAACAACTCAGAACTCGCAAAGGAAACTCAGAATGCTCAAAATGGCTTCAACAGATAGAGAAAGGGAAAAACTTCAAAGTTCCCAAAGCTTAGTGAAAATGACATGATCGCGAAGAGCGCGTCGCAATATTTCTAACGACGCAAATGGCTCGTCAAACAGAGTTACAAATTGAAATATATTCATGGTCAAAGTTTGGTCAACCTAGCCCAATCAACAGGGGGTGAGTCAGCATCCGTACGAATGGCATAATCCTACGTACAACACATGTGGCAGGATAAGGAAGGTTACACGTATCATTTTGACATCATCATGGTGATGTGGTAGCATCAAAGGCTGCCAAGTGTCACCCAGTTTTGGCATTTTCGGGCCGATCCATGGATCAATAGGATCGTGCCACGTGGCAGTCTGTACACTGATGTGGCATGATGATGTGGCATGCTGATGTGGAATGATGACATGGCAGAGGACAATTTGGCCTAGTGGGATTCCACCACATGGTCCAATCAGAGGCTGCCACGTGGTAGGAAGGAAAAGCACAATGACAGTCTGTGAGCGAATTTTGAAAAAAATATTAAGTTTGGAGGGTCCACGAAATCTGACAGACCATGCCAAACTTGGCCATAATATAACCATTGGGATATGGATAGCACCACCACTAAACATAGAAAAACAAACTATATTATATATATATATATATATACATTGCAACAACACAAACCCAAAAGGGGGAGGCCCACGAGTTTGACCCCGGGATCTCCTCCCCTCTATGCACCTTTGTATTAACACCCAAACCAACAGGCCAATGGCCTTTCTTTGTAACCAATGCCATGAAAATTATTTAAATGTTGAGTCCACCCAGCTAGGGGAGGAAGGCGCACGTAAGGTACGAAATTTTGGGTACACATTTCTATGTAGTATAATTATTAATGCAGGTTGTAGAGGGGCACAAAAACCGAGATGAATTTATTCTTGGACCTAGGAGTGCCAGAGTTAGATCGAGGCATGGAGAGAGTCATTTTTGGGTAATTTGACGCCATGAATTCAGTGGTGCTTTATGTTTTCTGATCTGAGCATTATTTATGCAGCTTGATTTCAGAATGAGGTATACTTATGTATTTTTCCAAATTATTTTGCTGAGTTAATGAAAGACACTACCCATTTGAGAGTAAGACCCGGAGACATAGTCCACCAGGGATGAACTCCGTTATTAATTTTTTATGTTCAAATTTGATGCTTATGTCTCTTCATTTTTTAGATTTTCCTTCTTTAATGGTGCACTTTAATTTAAACTCATTTAATGCAATTCTTTATAAGCCACTCGATGAAAAGATCTTGGATTCGACACTTACTCATATGAAGTAGTCCTCTATAGATTTTGAACCTGGTTGAATTTTTATTGAAGTGGTATTTTCCCTCTTAGCGTCAATCCTCTGGAGCTTCAGACCTAGTTTGACATTTTATGAAGTGTCATTCTCCCTTTTGTAGACATTCCTCTGGAAGATCTTCAGGATTAGTTACCTTTCCCATACGTTCAATCCTGAATGTTGACTATACCCTGGACATTGTCTACGGGTTGGTGACCTTATTTTATTTTCATAGGGATCTCAGAGGTGACTGCAGGGGTTTTTCATGGTACATGAGGAAAATTTCGTATTGCAATATTTAGTACTATTGGAGGGTGTCCTGCAAAGCATGGGTACTTGCACCAGATAAGACTGGTCAATGGAGGTCAGGATAACTACTTCTCAATCCTTCATTTGTTGATCCAATGGACTTAATAAACATTTTCCTCTGTCTGGAAGGTCCATTTCCACTTTTTCATTCCTTTGGACTCAAGACCTCATCTACCTGAGCTAAAGCTTTGGAGATTTTTTTTTCTTGTGATGTTTCTCTTAGGAATGCTTAGTGGATTTTTTCTTTATATTGTTGACCTTAGGTTGTGTCAGTATCACCATTTTTGGATCATTGATTCAAGGTGGTCAACGAACCACTCCATTGGTCGAGAAGGACCCCTAATCTTTCTCTTGAAAGTGTGGAGTTGCCTCCTAGAAGGCATGGGTTTTTATACCATTGGTTCATCAGAGTCAGTGTGTGATACTTTTTCAAACATGAAAAATCCCACAAGGGATGAACTTGTGCATAATAAAATCATGGCCAAATTTCTTAAGGATACCAACCAAGGAACCCTTACCCAAGGGGATTCTTATGATTTTCCTTTCTTTGGAAACATTGGTGACCCCTTTATAGCCACTTTGAACATTCCTGAATTGAATGTAGAACTATCAGCTTGGTTTTGGACCAATCTAAATGTCCTAAATGCTATTGGTGCTTCTCAAATAATCACTTTATGTCATGGGCATCGTATGGATTTTGATCCTTCACCTTCTACATCCACGAAGTCTACTCCTTTTCTTTCTCCCTCTTCTGGTTAAATTCTAGCTACTAGTAACCAGAAGACTAAAAGGAAGAGGAAGAGGAAGAGTAAGAAAAATAGTTCACCAACCTCTTCCAGTAATGTTGGGGACCTATCACTAGCCTCTGCTAGTCATGTTCGGGGAAAGCAACCAACCTCTGCAAGTCATGCTGGAAGGAAAAGTCCAGTCATTGCTAGTCATACTGGCATTGAGTCACCAACCTCTACGATTCATGTTGGAGTCATGTCACTCACCTCTACTAGTCACATTGGAGACATGTTTCCATCCTCTGGTAGTCATGATGGGAGAATGAAACCACCATCTTTGAGTCAAGCTAGGAGAAAAATTCTAGTCACTTGTATTTATATTGGCGTAAATTCACCAACCTCTGCAATTCATGTTGAAGACAAGAAACCACCCACTAAAATTCATGATGGGGGAACAAGTATAGTCACTACTAGTCATAATGGACAAATGTCACCAACCTCCCCAAGTCATGTTGGAGATTATACACTAGCCTCTGCAAGTCATGTTGGCAGCATGTCACTGGCCATTGCAAGTCATGTTGGGGGAATTAATACGGTTGATAATACTAGATTTATAGGACATAAGCCCAAGTTCCCTTGTAATATTTGCAAAGGAGATCACCTTACTCAGTTATTCCCTACCATTTTCATGGTATGGAGAGTGTGGTCCTTGTCTGAAGGCCCTTCTAGTTCTGTGTCATGTTTGGTTTCCCAATAGTATAATCAATCATCCATTGATGAATTTATCGTGTCAATCCCATCTTAGGTTGATACCACTCTTATTTTGAGGGGTGATGTGTCTCTTGACCATATTGTCTCACATCCTATTCAACCATTGGTTGAGGAAGTGGTCATGTTGATGCAATCTTCAGTCAGTCCCACTCTCCTCTTGGAGAGTGAATAGTCCTCCAAAGTGGCCAAGCCAACATAATCTTTGGCGGATCCCAATATTATTTCAGGGAGTGTTTCTTCTTTCGACTACATCTTTAGAATTTTCAGTTCAATACCTTCTAAACAAGGGGGAATTCCACTCTCTTTTAGTACACTCCCTCCAAGTCCTAGGATGGTTTCCTTTGATTGGAATGATCCTATGGAGCCTCTTCTTCCTTCTTATACACCTTTTCAGGTAATGGTTCTAATTGAATTTATGTCTAAATGAATTCATTGATGTATTTTGGATGAAGTATCCTCTACAAGTATTTTACCCTCCTCAACTTGGCAAGCGTTGGGTTCTCCCAAGCTTGTGTCAGCTACCAGTGAGTTGTTGGATTTCGAAAAAAGACCTAGTGAATGTCTGGGGATTCTTCCTTAGTTTATTATCACCTTAGGTGGGAATACTATTCTAGTCGTCGATCTGTTAGTGGTGCTAGGACCTTTATACTTTAATATGATTCTTGGGCATGATTATGTTTATTCTATGAAGTTTGTGGTGCCTACGCTCTTTCATTTGATGCATTTCCCTCACAACTGAAGCATTTCCACTATTGATCATATTTCATCTTATAATCACCATCCTAGTTCAATTTCATCTTAGTTTTACCCTTTGTGTGTTCCTAGTGTTTGAGTAGACTCTTCCTTGCCACGAGTGAATTATGCGACATCTTATCCTCGATGTTAAATTTCTCATGAGATGGGATTTTTACAGTTATGTTCGCCTTCTCGAGACAAGGCCTCGGCAATTGATCAGGTGTTTTATCCAATGGGGGCATTGGATCCCTTGCTTCCCCCTATTGTCCTGAGTAATCTATCATTCCTCTTGATTCTCATCTTATTATTTATGAGACCTCAAGCCCTAGTATCTGTGTGTTGTCAAGCCTTGGTTTCATGGATGTTGATCTTCCTTCAGATGAGGCTATCCTTGAATCTATTATTATGGATCTTTGACCTCTTCCTGAACTGGAAACTTTACAGGTTGGTTACCAAAGAATCCCTTGGGCCTTGGCCTAAGCCTAGCAAAGGGCTCTACCTAGAGAACTATTATGAAAAAGTCACAAGGTTTTGTAGTCCTATGTACATATTGTACTTTTGGAGTTTCTTGTTTTCAAGCTCTGTATCCCTTAGCGCATGTTTTTATAAGAGGTTTCTTTATTGGACTTATTAACTTATGGGTAACTATTTTTGGTCTTATATAAAAGACTTTGGAGACATTTTCTTTGGTACCTTTTCATTCTATGTCGATCTTTTCTGACAGGTAATGATCTTGAAACTAGAATATAGGTTTTATTTTCCTCTTCATGCATTTTTTCATTATCCATTTTGTGTTTCATTTTTCCTTAGGATCAAACCTGTTAAGTTGCAACACAGAAACTTCTTTTTTTTTAAGAAGTTTTTTAATTCATGTGGTAAAGCCTATATTCCATGGGTGCCCTAGCTTAGAATCCCTTTGCATTCTGGTGCTCATGCTGCAAGTTTCTATTTAGGCTCGGGAGTCCTATTTGGCCCCACCATGACTTTGCATTCAACTTCTTAATATTTTTCTAGCCATTACCTACAGGAATCCCTCTAACGTGTGTTGCTACTTATGTCAGCACCTCTTCGGATTCTTCAATAGTTATTGTCTTTCTTATTGGCATGTAGGGTAGGGTCATCTCCACCTGCATAATGCATTTCTATGTATCATTCACATATATTCCATAGGATCCACCCCATTCATTTTCGATACAATACCTTCAATTTTATTTAAAGGTGTCATTTATGAATGGTAGAGCTTACCTCTTCATGAGTATCCTAGTTAGTACATCATTGACATTGTTTACACCAATGCTACAGTTTTTTCAGCCGACTCAAAAGCCATGTTTAGTCCCACCATGTATTTTCATTGAGGCCTCATGAATTCCTCTCAATCTCTTGTTGGCTAACCTACCCATGGGGCTTCCAAAAAAAATTGAGTTGCAATTGCATTGCATGTTAACCGCTCGTGCTTCTAGGCCTAATGTCAGCTTCAACTTTCCATCATTAAATCATTTTCTTATGCATTCTTTCTTGTTTCTAGCCTTTAAATTTATGCCTTTGCAACTCAACAAATTAACCCTAGAGAAAGCATTCTCTGAGTTTCCTTATCTTGCACATGCTTCCTTGCATTGAGCATAGGTACGTTCCTTGCACTTTGGAACTATTTTTCTCTCCCATGACAATTGTTTCCTCCACTGTACTATAGCATTATTTTATTCCCTCTTAGGATTTAATAATATGAAAAATACAAAAAAAGAAGAAGAAGGGGGGAATGCGTCTATATCTTTCATTGGCAGTAGTCTTGTCTCCCTTGAACACAACACAATTTTTTATTCAATGTCTCAATATTTTAGATTTAGTACGGATTTAGGAGACTTTTTCTTGATTTTTAGCATAATCTACTCTAGTTGGTTATTCTTCCAAACATATGGAGCATTTTTTGATTCCTCGTGTATCACAAATGTATCCCAGTTATAATCCATGCTTCCTAAGTCACATAATGTGTCATGCTTTTGTTCAAGGGAAGTTTTAGCCTGAGTCATCCATTCTACAGAAAGTCTCTGACCTTACATGTTGGCCTTCCCATGTCAATCAAGTATGTCTCAATCTTACAAGTATCTTTGTCCTTCACTCATGCTAGTATAGAAGGTCCCCATTGACTTATTACCGGTGGGTATTCTCTCATCGACTCTGACACATTTTTCTGAGAGTATGACCTAGATTTGCACCATGGGCCTATTTTCATCATTGATAGGTGAACTTGTTCTCAATAGATGACAAGCCATCATTTATCATTGACTGAGCAGTTTCCCTTGTGTTTGACGTCAACAAAAATCATCACACATAGGGATTCGAGCAGTACCTTGATTTCCATTTGACCCCATTGGTGGATTCCTCGTCTTTTTCAGTAGTGTCCATTATTGGATACTATTCAAAGAGTCTCTATCATGTGTTATTCCATCTAGTACATGTCAGAGTCATACCTCTATGTGGTCCTTACAATTATTTCATCTGAGTCTTTTCAAATCTTTGGCCTTATGCTACCCCTCGTGTTGGATGATGGAGGATGCCTTAATTCCTTCCTTCCAATGGATCCCTTCCTATCGAATTCAACACATATTTATCTGGGACAAGGATCTAGAGTTATATGTGGTACCTTAGGGATTGCATTCATTAGTGGTAGGTTCCCTCACTATTGATAGTGAGAATACATCAATGACCCATCATCAATAGATTCTTTTAGGTGTTCAACAATAGTTCATTTATTCACACTTGTTAGATTGTACCATGGTACCTTGATTCCAATTATCATCATCTGCAGGTATTCTCACATTTTTTAATGGTATACATGAATGAACGGTAATAAAACAATGTCTCACTATGTTTGACCCCAACACATCTATTCACATGGTGTAGACTCGTACCACAACATATTGTTTTGAAGACTTCGGGTGAAGAAAAAGCATCACGTATTTTTTTCTCCTACCTGGCATATATTGTACCACCCCTCATACATTGGTACTTGCAGAGGATCATTTTGTTCACTCCATTGGTTCCAGATATGCTCTAACTTTGATTTTGAGACATAGATCCACTGTGTATCCATCCGTGGCTATGATCTACTTTTTGCATGGATCCACTATGTCTTCCTCATGGCCATGATTGCTACTTTATATATATCACATGGATCCACTGTGTATTTTTCATGGCCATGGACATCAGTCATACTTTCATATATTCCATGGATCCATAATGTACTTGATTTGGCATCCATGCTTACATTATTCCTAAGAATCGGTATTCACGACTCAAGAAGAGAATACTCTTACTTGATCTCTACTCATAGTTTATGTTCTTGGATTATTTTTTCAAGAACCTTCATTGGATCTACTTCAATGCATCCTTTCCTATCAGAATTTTAATGTATTTCAGACATCATTTTCCCTTCTAACCTCACACATTATGGGGAATTTTTTATACCACAAATTTCCATATCAATTGCAGTTGTGAGATGGCTTATCCCTTTTCCCTATCTTGCAAAATTAAATTCCATCCTCCTTCATCAAACTCTTCTAAAAAACAACATTTTTGTTGCCATCTACAAGTCACCTGTGTGAAAATAGCAAAATTGTGTGCCTTACTAGTTTGCAACTTGTGGATGCCCTCAAAAAAATTGAAAAAATAAAATAATCGACATTTTTGGGTGGGTTTTTCAGTTGGCATCCTTCCCAAACTCTCCTTGTCTTGTAAACAACGGAATTCAATTACGTCAACCCCTTGAGGATGGTATAAAAGAACCTATGAGGAGGATAACCTAGTTGCAATATTATACTGACGAATTTGCAAGCTTCCCTATCTTCCTTGATACTCTTAGTAGCATCCCCCTGATCTGAAACTTGTTTTACAATGCTCCTTATTCTCTCTTATATGACCATAGGGTGTGTTCCTATCCCTTTTGGGTCATTCGAGGACGGGTCGTCTTACTAATTTTATGCTTGAAGGACCAGTGGAGGAAGTTGGGCGATTGTCTTTGAGGCAGTGTCAGTGATTAGACTCAGGTTGTAACTACCTACTTATATTGTTTTCAATAAAAGATTTATATTTCCCTCCATACATGTGTAAATTGATTCAATCTATTGATATATGTTAGTTTGTTTCATATACTTAAATATTTGCACATTATATGTATGATTTGAATTCATAACTACCTTGTTGCAGCATAGACTTGGTCTTCTTTTGTAGGTTGATAACAGTAGAGACCATGATCAGAATCAAATATGGAAAGAGAGTATCAACATCTAACGTAGGATACAAGCTGTCAAGTCTTGCCTTCTCTCCTTCTCTCTTTCTCTCCTCAAAGTAATTATTTTCTTATATAATTTTTGTGTGTGAGGGTAGGTTATGTATTTTATATATGGTCTCGCTCTATTGTGACATGGACCAAGGTCACATGTGAAAAATCCCATAAACAAATAGGAAACTACTGGATTGAAAAGTATACCACTGAAATAGTCGACCTTTTAAAAGAATATCAAGATGTGTTTTCTAGATATTAAAATACTTGAAAGGGTTGGTCAAAGAATCACGAGAATCAAAAATTGATATGATACCAAGATCCAAATCCCTCTTTGCAAGAATCTATACATAACACAAAATATTCATGTGGATCAACAATATTAAGAATGGGTGGACTAGTAAACAATTCCTTTAACAACTAGAAGCTTTCCTCACACTTCAGTTTCCATTAAAATTTAATTCCCTTCTTCTCTAAAGATGTAATGGGATGATCAATATTGGAAAATAGTTCTATGAACCTTCAATAGTGTCTAACATTCCCCATGAATGACCTCACATTTGCTACATTCTTAGGTACAAACCATTCACTAATAGATTCAATCTTCTTTGGATCTACCAGTATGCCTTATCTGAGATGATGTGTCTATTACAGGTGAATCCTCCTGCGGACAATCAGATTCCCTCTTGGTATATAGACCCCTAAAACAAAGATAGAAAGGGTGTTATCATTAGTCACTAACATCCTTTTAGATCTAATTAAGCTAATGAATGAAGAGGAAAAAGAAAAGTGTACCTTTTTAAATGGCATTTTTCCTCGCAAAGTCCAAGTTGATCTTCAATCCTAAGCTCCTTGGTAGGTCATGTAGAACAAACAAGGATACAACAAGCTTCCTATTCTACTGCGATTAGCTCAAATATAGATCTATCTACTGAATACAAGTTCATGTGAAACAAACATAAACTTGAAAGAAACAGGCCAAGCACAAATTTATATTAATGAGAACAAAGTGTTGCTTACAGCCATGGATGTGGTGCAACAGATTCACCAAGCTCCCTTTGTCTAGACCCTTGCTCAAATAATCCACACACAGAATGATGATGATTTATTGTTCATCCCCCTTATGAGATCATAAGTTTGATGCCTCTAAACTTTCCTCTTCCTTTCACCATGAGGATCCCTTCTTATATAACCTTGGAGAGGCCCAACCACTTGAGAGATCTTTAGGATAAGTTGAGGATTCCTCTCCTTCAGTTGTGGATCTTCCCTAAGATCATACCTTGACCATCTATTCGAATCCAACCACCTTCATAAATTGAGAAGATTCTTCCCTGATTTGTCTCAACAAACCAAAACTCGCTCATAAAGGGTAGCACTCCCCAAAAATGGTGCACAGAGCATTGTAGCACTCCCCCAAATGGTGCACAGAGCATTGTAGCACTCCCCCAAAGAAGCCCAGGGAGAATCAACACTCCCTGACAGTGCATAGGGGAGCATTGCCTTCCAAATTTGATATTTGAGTGTTTTTTTCAGTGGAAAAAGGTTTGTACTCCTTGTTAACTGATTTCTCTTCTTCAAAAATATTCTTTGAGGTGTCTTAAGTGTCTATGTGATGTCGTTAGAGGAACGACATAGGCAAGATGGAAGTATGATGTTTGTGACACTTGCAACACTTGTGGTCAAGATGCGACACTTTCAGACAAGATGCGACACTTACAACACTTGTAATGACGACACGTGTGACAATATTGAAGTGAGTAATTTTGATGTGTAACAAATTTCCCCCCAAAGTGTGAAGTCAGAAGACGATGATGACTGAAGTACTTTGTATATTTTTTCAAGAAAGGGTAAGGATGCATAGAACCTGATAGAAGTTGCACACAACCATCCAACAAATATTATGACATGTTTCAAACCCAAGGTAGGCATACCTATGCTTGGGTGATAAAGACTTTTTAGGTATGGCGGCCACAAAATACACTACGGATCCATAATTATATTGAAAAAATGGTATAGCCATTGAATATACAATGTGGATCTATACTCCTATGACCTGAACTAATTGTAGCCATGAATAATACACATTGGATCTATGAGATGACAAGAAATAGCCATGACCAATACAAAGTGGATCTATGTAACAATATATGTGTCATAGTTCAAAAGAAAATTCCTTTGCAACCTAGGAAAATTACATATAAGAGTGATGACTCAACACAGGGTATTCTTACAGATCCCGATGCAGTACGATTCTAACCATGTGAATAGATGTCATGATGTCGAACATAGCAGAAACCACTTGATTACCAGTCAATGATGTAAACCATTAACAAGCACGAGGGAAATCACCATTGATGTCAATGATTCCCAAGGTACTCTAGTACATTCCAATGAATGTGAATAGATGAGATGAATTCGAAGATACGTGGAATCATCCGATTAGAGTTCAATGATGTAAACCCACTGTCGGATGCGAGGAGGCCTGCAATTGAGGCATGCAAGTCCTAAGGTACTAACTGGTTTCTAAGTCTAATTCCTAGATAATGTGTTGAAGTTGACAAGAATAGACTCATCAAAGGAGGGCCTTGATGTATCCCCCATCAATGACACGAAACTAACACAGAGATGTACATTGGTAGATCAAATGAACATGGACTGACACATGTATTGAAACATGATATTTGTGATGGATGACTCTCGAGGCAGATACTTCCCTTGAACACTGAGGCACAACAATAGAAATGTGACATGGACCAAAACTTGATGATGCAGTGGATGTTGTGACCTTCGTCAGGTGACCCAAAGGAGTAAACGAAACTCAGAGGATTGGCTCAGTGTAGAGGTTCAGTGGATTAAAATGCATGCAAAGACAGAGTGTCATGTTCAAGGGCAACCGTAAGAGTTACTGGTAGTGTTCTCAATCACTGTTTGGCTTGCTTCCTTCAATTTTTTCCCCCATCCAGATAGATGAGTACCTATTTTTAATTTAACGCGCTCGAGGAGGGTAACACATGCTCGATATGACTCACCTTCGGTAAGTCCCTCTTCCTTTGTTTAGCGAACTGGAAGAAGTAAGTGTTCAGTCCCATATGGACCCTTCAATGTATGATTGTTTAACAAGTCCAGAGAAGGTAAACTCAGTGGTTTTTCATATTTAAAGAGTCTGAAAACAACTTAACGATGACTCCAATGTTGTTATTTTTCGTAATGTTATTCTTGCGAGGCCGAAAAAGAGATAAATTATCACTCGAAAGATGCCCTTTCAAACCTTTTAATGAGTGGGAAAGGAAGCAAGATCACTCGACAATATTTTCACGTTTAGAGAGTCTGAAAAGAGTTGAAAGAAGACTCCAGGGGGTTCCTTTTTTGTGTAACCATGTGAGCCTGAAAAAGAGATAAAAGGATGCTCGGTTGCATCCTTATGTATTTACGAGCATGAGAAAGAACAAAGACTAAGCTCGATATGACCCCAACTTGAAAGCTAGTGGCTTAACTCCAGAATGATCATCAAAGGTTGGATACATGCCCTCCAAGCTTCAATTCATTCACCGACTTTGAGGTTGTCGCCAATTTTTGTACTAGATGGAGAAAAAGGATACAGGTGGATGAAAAGAAGCTTCAAATACGAGAGCTAACGAAAGACTCAACTTGACATCTACAAGATCTGGCGAAAGACTCTACCTAACAGGAGAGGTGACTATTTCATTTTTTAACAAGCTTGACATAGGAAAAGAACTATGCTCAAGGATCCAGGTTCAATCCCCATATTTTTGTTTCATTTTTTAACGAGCTTGCTACAGAAAAGAAAGATTATGCTCATAACCTCTGTTTCATTTTTTAACGAGCTTGCCACAGAGAAGAGAAAACTATGCTCGTGACTTCTGTTTCATTTTTTGATGAGCTTGCTACAGAGAAGAAACTATGCTCGTAGCTTATTCTTGATAATGGCTTCCAAGAGGATAATTCTCTGGAAGGACACCATGTCAAAGTACAAAACTCGGTCATGGCTTCCAAGAGATCTTCACTGGATGGAAGAAGAATGCTCCGGAAGGAACACATGTCGAGGGTCTCGTCAGGGGCAAGGAGATCATGCTCCAATAGCCCTACCGAAGAGATCACAACGTCAACTACCAGATCCAAATCATCAGAAGTTGAAGTCATGGGAGACAATGCCACGTAATTGACCTATGGCAGAGGTGATACCGACTGCATATAAGACCCGGTTAGGGAGGTCATTGGGTTGATGTTCAAGTCAAGGCCAAAAAACGAAAGTTGATCAATAGACACCATTCTTCCATCATGCGGGAAATATATCACACGAAAAAGAGTGGACATAATAACTTTCATCGCATAGACATAATCTCCCCCAAGGAGTAAATCGAAATCCAAGGGGTCTTGGACTACCATAACATCAATAAAGATTGTTTTCCCTCCCAAAGTTACCAAAAAGTGAGGAAGGATCCCTAAAGAGTGATTGGTTCTTCTGTTGAAAGAGAATAGAGTCTGGGTAACCGACACAAGCTTAGGATAACCCAAATCTTGTCAAGAAATAGAGGACAAAATACTAACAAACGAACCTTCATCTATCAGTGTATGAGGAATGTCCCGACCACAAACATGAACTGGAATCTTAAAAGGAATGTGAGAGGGGAGATGAGGTTTAGTTATCCCACCCCAATAAAAAAGGATGGCCTCATTACTTGGAGTGGTTTTCGTAGGAGAAGGAGAAATTCCCCCCGACACAATAGATCCTGTATCAACAAGAAAAATGTGGTCAGGTTTACTCCTTAATGGGAGAGTAGGATCGATCGATGATGAGATCGGATCGACCACCTTGGCACTCTTCAGAGGAAGAGTGGGATTTACCGATGATCTAACTAGAGCAACCACTTTGGCACTCTTCAGATGAAGGGTGGGACTAATCAATGAAGGGACTGGATCAGTCACTTTAACACTCATCAGAGGAAGAGTGGGATTAACAAATGAAGTAACCGAAGCAACCACTTTGACACTTCTCAAATGAGGAGTGGGATCAACTGATGGCGGATTCGGGTTGACCACTTTGACACTCTTCGGATGAAGGGTGGGACTAACCAATGACGGGACTGGATCAGTCACTTGGGTTTCACTTTCCAGATGAAAAGCAGGGCTGATCGATGACGGAACTGGATCAACTACTTTGGTGAGTAGTGCAACTGAGGATGAAACTAGATTGACCACTTTATCAATCAGATTGACTGAGATGGAACCAGATTGACCAGTCCATCAACTAACGATGGGTTGGGAGAAAGCTTATGATAACCTTCTGGAATTTGAAGTTTTTCCAAAAGAGAAGAAGCCTCATTCATACAAGGACAAAGGTGAGAATAATGATCACCTTTGCATAACATGCAAGGGAATTTGACAGTAGCAGAGGCCAATGATGTGGAGGATCACACTTCTAGGACCTTGGGAATACTAGGGCAATCTCTTAGAAAGTGGTTACCCTTACAAAGACTGCAAGGGAATTTGGGTTTCAGATTCTTCATTTTAATCTTGTTGACCTCATCAACACTCCTAGTACTATTAATAGTAGCTGGTTGTTTGGATCCAACATTTGATGTAGATGGAGGCTTGGTCCATTTCTAGTTCTTCTTCTTCTCTTTCTGTTTCTTCTTCTTCTTATCAATCTGGCTACTCGCTTGAGAGATTTCACTAGGCGAATAAGGAGAAATGGAAGTAGACCTGACGGGAAAAGAAGGAGAAAGTTTGACATGAGTTTGATGTGGGGGCGGTGTGCTTACCTCTGAAGCACCTTCATTTGAGATGACCGAAGTGGAAAACAACCATACTGGTAACCCAATTGTGAGACCTAGAAGGCTCAAAGTAGAGATTTAAGGAGGACCAACATTTCCATAATAAGGAAAAACAAAGGGTTCTCCTGGAGCAAGAGTCGCTCCATTGGTAGTTTCAGGAACTAACGCCATTAAAATAAATATCCAACCTAGATTTTGCTAGGGAGAACAAACAACACACGCTAAAAATCTAGTAAGAAAACAAGCAAACAAAACCTTCTCACAATGAGCACACTAGTTGGTGATGAAATCCAATGTTGCGAGAACAAAGTATTAAGGGGTTGAGATAGAGCGGGTGGAAAATTTATGTTGATGACCTTCTTAACGGACTTACACCCTGGTACAAGCTCCCACACATAATCGTGGGTATACCCTCCAAGGAGCCCGAGTGATTCTGGCTAACGCCGATTCCATGTACCGTGAAGACTTGTCCCTCCACAGTCACCTTCTGTAAAGATCCTAAAGATATAGGCCACTAGGGTTACAAACTACAACAGTGATGCCTAGGGAAACAATCGACAGTCTGATCCACGTGCAAGGGCAGGGTATCTAGCCCAAAATCAACTTGAAAGGATTCCACTCATCATTGTGGGTATACCTTCAAGAGACCCCCATAATACGCACAATCTCTACACCAAGACCAACAAAGCAGGTTGAGTAACTCTAGCAGTCTTAATGCGACCTTGTGATTGACCATTGTGTGAGAAGGGCTTCCCAGGACAAAATGCAGCAATTGGATTTCACCGCTCCCTAACACAAGATACTATGTTTGTTTGCAGCTTTGGAAATTTATCTTTCACACCTATTCCAAATCCACACAACTAATCTAATGTAGGTTTTCTACCAGAAAATGTAAAAATTTCTAATCAATTTTAGTCTAGCGCTTGATTTTTAAGGCTGTTGTTACTCAAAATGAAATTGGCATCGACAATATGGTGTTTTGACCGAATCAAAAGTTATACAAAGAGATGAAGATTCAATCTTTTCATTTCGATTAAATCTATGCTACGAGAAGGAGAAAACATTCATCATTCTAGATGCACAATGTCACAAAATGTCAAAAAACATGCAATTCCACTACTTCAAATGCAAGCTAGTTTCACGACCCAAAAGCAAGAATGCATTCAAAACAATGAGAACTGAAAGAAAAAAAGTAGAAGATTTTTCTAACAAGAATTTAGTCAAGGATCCTAAAACCAACAAGCATCCAAGGAGTACAATGAAATGTAGAGAAGAATCTAAGAAATGATAGGGAAAAAGAGAAAACACTAAAAACTGTCTCGACAAAAATGTAGCTAGAAAAGACAATTTTATGTTTCTAAAAGAGGCTTCAAGATATAATCAAGATAAAATAGAGTGACAAGAATAAAAAAACCATCAAGAACCAATCCAAACCACTCCAGAAACCAACCACAAAGACAGGGTAAAGAATTCCACAAAATAGGTTGAAAAAATCTGAGTAAAAGAAGGCAATTTCACTCAAAAAGACACTAGCGCCCCCTTAGAAGGGTGCACAAAGTGATGAAATTCCCCCTAAAACACTGTAGGGGAGCGCTGGTGCTCTAGAATTGCCTATAGGGGGGCGTTGATGCTCCCAGAAACTCAGAAAAATGCCCAAAAATGCACAAAACACTCAGCCATAATGCTTGAAAATTGGGGAATTTATGTTACAGGTGAATCCTCATGCGGACAAGAAGATTCCCTCTTGGTATCTAGAGCCCTAAAACCAAGACATAAAGGGTGATATCATTGGTCACTGGCATCCTTTTAGATATAATTAAGCTAATGAATGAAGAGGAAGAAGAAAAGTGTACCTTTTTAAATGGCGTTTGTCCTTGCAAAGTCCAAGTTGAGCTTCGATCCTAAGCTCCTCAGTAGGTCATGTAGAAAAAACAAGGATACAACAAGCTTCCTATTCTACTGAGATTAGCTCAAATACAGATCTATCTAGTAAAGACAAGTTCATGTGAAATAAACATAAACTTGAAAGAAACATGCCAAGCATGAATTTATATTAATGAGAACAAAGTGTTGCTTACATCCATGGATGTGGTGCAACAGCTTCACCAAGCTCCTTTTTTCCATACCCTTGCTCAAATAATCCACACACAGAATGATGATGTTTTACTGTTCATCTCCCTTATGAGATCATAATTTTGATGCCTCTAAATTGCCCTCTTCCTTTCACCATGAGGAGGCCTCCTTATATAACCTTGGAGAGGCCCAACCACTTGAGAGATATTTGGGATAAGTTGAGGATTGTTCTCCTTCATTTTTGGATCTTCCCTAAGATCATGCCTTAACCTTCTATTCGAATCCAACCACCTTCAGAAATTGAGTGGATTCTTCCCTGATTTGTCTCAACAAACCAAAACACACTTAGAAAGGGTAACGCTCCCCCAAAATGTTGCACAGAGCATTGTAGCACTCCCCCAAAGAATCCCAGGGAGTGTTAACACTCCTTGACAATGCATAGGGGAACGTTGCCTTCCAAATTTGATATTTGAGTGGTTTTTTCAGTGGCAAGAGTTTTGTACTCCTTCTCAACTAATTTTTCTTCTTCAAAACTAGTCTTTTAGGTGTCTTAAGTTTCTCTGTGATGTCGTTAGAGGCATGACATAGGCAAGATGGAAATATGATGTTTGTGACACTTGTGACACTTGTGATCAAGATGCGACACTTGCGGACAATATGTGACACTTACAACACTTGCAATGACGACACATGCGACACTATTGAAATGAGTAATTTTGATGTGTAACAGTGTCCCAAGTAATGAATTTGCCTTTAATAAAAGGAACACTTTCTTAACTTCACATATAATTAATGATTTTTAGTACTTGTAGTAATAACCTTGTATGCTCTCCATTCTCCTCCTCTGACTTTGAATAAAAAAGAAAGTCATCTAGGAATTCAATGACAAACTTATTCAAGTAATTTCTAAATATTCCATCATTAAGACCATGAATATAGCTAGTGCATTTGTTATTCTAAATGGAACCATTACAAATAGTGTCTATACCTAGATCTAAACAATTTCTTATTGATGTCTTCATCCTTTGTCCTTATCCGATGGTAGCCTAACCTAAGATCTATCTTCAAAAATATATGGTTTCCTCTCATTTGATTAAATAGGTCATAAATTCTTAGTAGAGGATATTTTTTTCTCACAATGACCTTATTTAGTTGTTTAAAATCAATGCATAGTTGTAAATTCTCCTCTTTCTTCTTTACAAAGAGTATTGGTACTCCTCAAGGAGAAATACTTGGGTGTGTATACCCCTTATTTAACAATTCTTCTTGTTTCATTTGTAGATCCTTCAATTCATGTGTACTCATTATGTATGGAGTCTTAGATACTAGAGAAGCTCCACGCATCAAATTAATAGAAAAATCAATATCTCTTTCTTGTGATAAGACTGGTATCTCCCCAAATACATCTGCATACTCCTACAACATCAAAACGTTCTTGATATTTGAGCATATGCACTTTCTTGGATCTTCCACATGTGCTACATACAAATGACACCCTTTCCTAAAGAATATCTTCAGTTGTAAGGATGAAATATCCCTTATGGAAATGGGTTGGGAATGCCTTTCATTGTCCTCTTCTTTCCTTCTTCATCAAGAAAAGTGAAATTCTTATTATGACAATCTAGGACAACATTATGCACATCCAACTAATTCATTCCAATAAGAACACCATATGATACAAGTGGAATTATGTTTAGGTATGAAATAATGCTAACATGATCCATATTTAATGGGAAACCTTTGAATATCACATTGATATTTCTTGTGGTTCTGATAAAAAATCGAACCAACCATGATTTCTCATGCTTACGTTTTGTCAAATGAAATATTTCAACCAAATCTAGGGCAATATAACTATGACTTTCTTTTGAATCAACTAAAATTGCATTAAGTTAACTGGTAATATTACATTAAACCTCAATCGTGTGTTATTGATGGTATGCCTATCAATTTTCTAGGGTGACATATATTCTTGGGACATTCTTTCCCACATATTCCACTATATTTTCCTCATGTATGTTGTTAATTTTCCTCATTCTACCTTCCTTTTTAGGGAAATCTATATACAAATGGTTTCCTTCACATCCACAACATTTTATTGGTTTCCTTGCCATTTTTCCCAATCATTTTTCCATGTTAGATTCACTTTGAGCTAGCTCGATCTACTGATATGTATGAGGATTGTTCTTGAAGAAACAAGGTTGAAATCACTTCTTCCTCATATTTTTCTCATCCCTTTTCTTATGTCTCCAAAATTTCTGAAAATTTTCTCTTCCTTTGTTCTGGTCATATAAGTATTCATCCTTCCTAATTGTCTCTTCAAGAGTCTTAGGTTCATCAAACTAAATTTTATCTTTGTATAATGAAGGAAACCCACTTAGGAATATTTGTATCTTTTCCTTCTCATATTTAATATAGCTAACATACCTCAATAACTCTAAAAATGTATTGTTATATTCTTCCATACTCTGCATATTTCCCATCTTAGAAATTCTTGGATATTCTTATTATGGTAATACTTAAAAAGATATTATTGCTGGAAATAATTCTTCAACTACTTCTAATAAAATCTCCTTGCATCGATGTGATTAACTTGCATCAGTTGATCCCACCAAATGGAAGCTTTCCCTTGTAGATTATATATAGCAATTATATCTTCTAGATTGGAATAGTTATGCATTTGAAAGTACTTACCTATTCCCAAAAAACAAGATGCATCATCCTCTCCCATATGTTTTCCAACATTAAAGGTTGGTGGCTTGATCTTCCTAAGCTCTCCTTGCAACTATTTTTTACGATACCTTCTTCTTTGATGTCTAAATGGAGATACTTATGGGATTCTCTATGATTCTTCAGATGCATATGGATTCCTTTTTTAATGTGTTGGTGAGTAATGACACATTGGATTTATAGTAGCACTTCTTGAGTGTTGATATAATCCATTCTTTTCTTTCCTTAAATGGACTATGGTTCCTTCCTCCTACCTTGATTCCAATCCATTCTTAATTTTCTTTTGCAAATGATTTAATCTCTCTAGGAGATAAGTGTTTAGTTTATTTTTATCCTCTTAAGATTTAAACATCCTTTCATTATTATCTCTACACCTCTACATCTCCATATTCAAGCTCCTTATATTATCTATAAGATCTAATAACTCCATTATCTTTCTATGATCTTTAGACTATCTCTTCCATGTTGATATTCAAGCCTCTAACTTATTCTTTGTGGATGTTAGATATTTGTCTATGTTCCATGTCTCCTCTTCACTTATATTCTTTACTTTTCCTTGTTATAGCTCTGAATCTGCAAGAAGTGTGCATACCAATAAAACTATTAGGTACATATAAATTCCAAGTCTACAACATTTTATTTCAAATTCTAGTAATTATGCACTTCATCATTTTTATCAAATCAAGGTTATTGCCCTATTTATTCTTAACTTGTGAATAATTATAAAGAACTTCACAATCATATAATCCATAAAAATTATTCCCCTTTGAATTACCCTTCCAATTATGATTACATCCATGTCCAATTTGTGTTGTTAAGCTAGAAGTTATAGCTCTATATAGTGCTTTCTCCTCATGGACATTTTGTCAAACACTTAGCCTACAAACTAAACTTCCTCAAAACGTTCACGAAGATAACTCTAAAATTCAATAATTTCTTCATGTATGCCTCCATAATCTACCCAAATACTCTAACAACCTTCCAATCTAGTAATTGTGACACTCAATTAAACATTTTTAAGCTTCAAACATTATTTTCCCCAATTATTCTCATGGAGACATTTCATCAAACACTTGTCACACAAACTACAATTTCTTCATCTACAACTAAATTTTGGCCTATACATCCCCAGTGTTGTACCTAGTAGCTTTGATACCATTTTGTAACATACCTAGTACCCTATCTGCACTTTCAGGATGTGGGGTACGGTTTTAAACACCCATTCTGTCATTATTTCTTTACTCTATTACCATATCTCGTTGTTCTGTTATTAACCAACTACCATATGTAGGATAATAAAAATAGTTATAACTAAAAAAGATAGAAATTATTTCAATCATGACAAAAACCATAATAAATTAGTATTAATTCAACACAATTCATAGATACATAGGATAATACAAATAGTTATAACTAAACAAACTATAAATTATTTCATCCATGAAAAAAAACATAACAACTCAGTATTAATTCAACACAATTCATAGATACATTTATGAACACTTATGTATCTGGAATTTTCCACCAATTGGCTACAAAAGAGGGACTTTCCACCCAACCATGGGATCCATATTGCACTAGTTCTCTCTACAATAGAGTCCAACCCCAAGCTAAGGCTATGAATCCACAAGGGTGCACTCTTTCTATAGATATCTCTATTTTCTCTTAGGACATCCTAATGTTGAGGTCCTTAATCAATATCTATAGTTACAATAATCTCAATCCATTGTCATCTTCCCCATCAGCCTTCACAACCCAAGGAATGGGATCCCATTCTCTATTCAACAATCCTTGAAGCTATCATGCTTCCCTCTAAGGCTCTAGCATAGGCTAGCCAATAAATATCAATACTAGGATTCTTGGGTGATCCAGATGGATATCGGTGGCCACCCACCTTTTCCAACTGGCTCAAAATAGTTTTCTGACATTTTTGGCAATTTACTGTTTTTAGCAGTTTTAACTTCTGGGGCCATTTTGAGGGCCTAAATGAAGGTTTTTCGATATCAATCTCCTCAATGATAGTTGAAGTCATGATTGAGCCCCCAAAATGAATATCCTCGACAATACCTTTCCAACAGGCTATTACACGCCTAAAATGGAGATCGTATGCAAAAGTTACAACCCCGAGAAGTTGATGTACTAACTTACCCAAACAGGGCCCACATGACTTTTG
>SNQJ01S0014964.1:78157-100431 GCA_010110895.2 Picea sitchensis | reverse complement strand
AATGTGCTTGGAGTTCTTTCACCATCATTCTCATTTTCTTATTGTAAGGAGAGCAAGTTTGTGAGGGCACAAGAGCCTTCCATTGGAGAAAGAAGGGACTCATAGTCCCCTTCCTTCATTGTGCTTTGATTTCATCAATTGATTAGCCTAAAAACATTGGTGATATTGGTCTTGTTGTCTTTGTTATTTCTTTATCCATATGCTCATAGTTTTAGTTTGTTTTAATTTAATTCTTGTTTATAGTTTTGTTTTTGTTTCTCTAACCCTTTCCTCTACAACTTTCATGCTCAGCAAGACCCAACTGGGCATGTAAGCACCCTTTATTTGCTCACCAAGTGATGAATTGGGTGCAAACACACACGCCTAAAACGAAGATCGTATGCAAAAGTTACGACCCCGGGAAGTTGATGTACTAACTTACCCAAACAGGGCCCACATGACTTTTGGCGATTCATGGCCTAGGGTTAGGTTTTTGGATGTCTAGGGTTTTTGTCATTCTTTCTTATTGTAAAAAGGCCTCCAGAGCCTCATTGTAACCTTCTTCTTATGAATGCGTGTTGTCATCACATCTCTTCTCAAATATAATCCGCCACCATTCCAGCAAGCTTGTTTCCGCTGCATTTTACAGTTTCAACTTATTTCGTTATTGAATAGAAAACCAATTTTACTGTATCTTTGTTATTTTGTGTTAAGCACCTATTAATAATCTGTATTCATTTCTTTCTGCTCATAAAATCCGGATCATAGGGAGTTATCAACAATAGTGAATTTCCTCATTGACAACCATTATCATTCCATACAACCACAATTCTCACTTAATTTGTGGCTATAGCTTTCCATAATTCATTTGTAGCATGCTCATGGAATTTTTTTCAACGATAATTCTCCTAGTTTCCCCAAATGAAGGATAGTTCATTGGTAATTCAAACTCATAATAGTTTAGGCTCTTGGATAATTTGAATGACACCTAACCTTTGAACTATCTTTCAATTCCTTTCCCTCAAATAATAGTTCCCTTGCATGGGAAAAAAGATGTATCTTAAATTGCATGGAATGGATGGGCCATATATCTCTATGGAGATCCATGTACCTCCTTAATGCATCGACCCCCTAAGGATTAATTAAACAATAATTAGCCAATAATCAATGAACATGATTAAGGTTACGAATATTTTGTGTTAAATACCTTACTAAGGTCCTTTTACTTAGCCTACTTAAGCCCCCTTGTCTTTCCCTTCTTGTGGAGCCATAGGCCCCCATTCTATTGCCCCTCTCTTGTTCAACCAATGATATATTTTATTAACATTCAATGTTCAGTTATAATTTACACTTATTAGCTTGTACACTAGTGTATTACACACATTACAACTAGGTGGTAGGGCTCTATAGTGTGGAGAAGATGGTGGCAACATTGCAAAAGTAATTCTATTGGTATAAGCTCTGATAGGACATCAATAGGTATACCATATCATGCACTACATATACTATCGCTAAACCTAACATCAAGAAGAAAGGTCTATATACTCCTTTACCTACTCTAGAAAATTATTGGAGTTGGTCGCTATGGATTATATGACATGTCCACCCTTAACCAAGCATGGTAAATATTATGTATTAGTGGTTTTTTATTGGTTCTCCAAGATGGCCATTTTGTCACCCTACAAGAAAAGTATCATGGCGGAAGATTACTATTAAGATCTTCATTCAACATTTTGGGGTTCATTTTGGGCTACCAGAGACCATTGTTTTATATAGGGATAACAAGCTCCTTAGTGATTTATGGTATATTCTATGGTAAATGGACACCAAGCTAACCAGATTGACTACCTTCGACACCCAAACTGATGGATAGGAAAAGGTAGTCAATATGATTATTATGCATATACTTTAATTGTATAGCCTTGATCATCCATGTCCATAGGAAGAAATCCATACTTATGTTCAATATACCTACAACATATCCCTTCACAGTTTTATTAGCCAAAACCATTTTCAAGTGTTCTTGGGATTCTGGCCATTGGCCTCAATTGATATAGCTTTACCTTTTGCATCTACATGGGAAGAGTCCTCTCATGCTTGGACTCAGGTAAATAGAGAAACCAACTTTTTTAAACATATCCAGTGTATCCAATAAGAACTTCATGATATTTTTCAAAAGGAAATTCCAAGTACAAGCATCAATATGATCAGCATTGGGTTCCACACAAGTTTTAGGTTAGTGATGAGGTATGTTGCACTTATAGAAAGAGTGACTCACATGCCCCCATAAGAAATTCAAACCAATCCAATATGGACCTTACACCATCACTAAGGCTATGGGTGAGAATGCTTTTGAATTGAGTATTCCCCCTTTACCTTGCTTACACCTTGTATTTAATGTGGAGTGGCTTCAATCCTATTTTACACCTCTATTGGACACCTCAAAGGTGGAAAAGAAATTAGAACCTACTAAAACAAATGTTATCTGCATTGAGAAGTCTACAGTCAACTAGAACATGGACACCGAGATAAAGGGAATGTGCTAATAAAACATAAAACTCTATCAGTTTGCTGAAGTGGGGTAACTTTTTCACTAGGGTATGTGTTTCACCAAGATTTATATTTAGTAGAAGGTTCCCCATCTAATAAAGGAACTTAATTCAATGGAGACCATTTCTTCCTAAAGGGGGGTGATTGATCTAAGTGGATATAAGTGGCCACCCACCTCAAAAACCATCCTACACCTTCACAATACAATATTAGTTTTGTAGGTTTCGAACTTTCAACACATTTTTCAAGCACTTCCCATGCATTTTCTACAATTGATATGGCTTATATTTTTTTATCCCCAAGCCTACCAAACAGATAGATCTTATAATAAGATTTGTAACAATCCAAGAAATGGCCTAGAAAAATATTGTATGTGAAAGTTGAGGTTCGTGGATTTTGATGTGTCAACTAGGCACATTGAGGCCCACATTCATTTCCCCCTCATCTTTTAAAAATAGTTTTTTTAAAACATTGTTGAATATTTTACATTTCACATTTTAAGAATTAATAAGATTTTCCAAGGTTTTTACACTTTAAGATAAGAGCCCTTAAAATGTTCTCTATTATTAGGATTTTTGAGGGGTGGATATTTTTTCCATTCTTAGATAACTATAAAGACACTATAATAATTTTGATATGTAAGAAGATTTCTTTGCATTGCTTTCTCTCAAAATACATTATATTAATAATTCTTCCATTTTGTGTTTCCTACCTTTTTCACATTTTCCAATAGTATAGGTTATACAGAGAATAAAAAGTTTTATAATCAATGTCATAATTATAGGAAAATAGCAATACATTGTTAAAGTACATTGAAAGGCATCATCGAAATACATGGACCAAGAAAAAGAATAAAAAGAATAGATGGAAAAGTCATACAAAACATAGTCACCTCTTGTTAATAAGATATTATCAAAGCTTGGTTTGAACATGAATTAGTCATACAAAACATAGTCACCTCTTGTTAATAAGATATTATTAAAGCTTGGTTTGAACATGAATCCATCCAACTTAAGAATAAATTTAAAGCATTGATTCCATTCACAAAAAAGATTGTAATGTAACAAAATTTAAAACTTAGCAAACTTATCATTTCAAATAAACAAGCATCCTTTACAAAGATCAAACAAACTTCTATCTCTACCTTTAATATGATGTCAAAGATATGAGATCATTCTACAAGCATCTTTTCAAAGATCAAACAAACTTCTATCTCTACCCTTAATATGATGTCAAAAATATGACATCATTCTATAGTGATTTTATTGGAAGTTATTACATACACTCTGTAAACATTATAAGGTCCTTGGTAGGCCAACCTCCCATGATGATATAAAAATGTCAATATTATTCTTAATGCATTCAAAATAAAATGTCAATTTTATCACCAAATACACAACTTTAACTTAAATTTCGTTTTCCATTTATCACTTCATGACATCGATCTTCAAAGTAATTTCTCCATGTATCACTTCATGACATCGATCTTCAAAGTAATTTCTCCATGTGTAAAGTAGGATTGAAACAGTGAAATCAAAAGGGTAGAGGGTAGGTTTCGTTGAAAGCGATTCGCCCGTTGTGACCTAGGATTGAAATAGTGAAATCAAAATTATTTATAAGACATGCGAATTCTAACACTACCATCACTATCACAACGTGGTAGGACCATCACTATAAATTCGGGGTAGGATAAAGGATTATCAAAGTCATTTTTAAGAAATATATTCGTTTTAACAAAATAATATCATGTTTAAAACATGATTGAAATAAGATTCCCAATATTGAAATAAAATTCCAAGTAAATAATTATGACTATTATTTTTTCTTAGTCGAAAGGAGAATATTATATTAAAAAATGAGATGCAGCGAAACTAACAACACTTTTACAAAGACGCTAATTTAAAGGTTTTAGGAGAAAACAAACCTTTTTCAAAGTTTATACAAGAAGTTTCCTATAGATTATAATTATTACATCTCATGTTTTCTTCTAGGTAGTTTGTTTAACAAAAACATCTTAAAGCCTAATAACTTTGAAAATATAACAATTTAGTGAAATACATGTTTATTATTTATCTCTTTCTCACCAAACCAATATTTAATGGGGGAGATTTTTGTTGCTCGATATTCATAGCTTCCTTTTGTTGATGAACTGTCTTCTCTTTCTTAAAAATTGCATGTACAAAATTAATAGAAATCTTGATGTTTGAGGTTGAAGGGAGGGAATTTTTGCAAAGGATTAAGTGCCAAATTTCTTAACATGTTGCATTCTACTTCCAGGATGTTTATCTTATATCTTTGCTAGACCAAGACACAATGATGCTCATTCTCATGGAATTATGTTGTCACTGAGAAAAGAGAGCTTCAGTGAAACTAAATGCATTCTTCATACCTTCTTAGAATTCTTTTGAATTCAATATGTCTCTGTATTCCATAATTATTAACCCTAACTCACAAATCCTTAAAAGTTTAACCATATTAAAGAAAGACTAGAAAGAGAGACTCTGAACTTCCACCAAAACATGAAGCCTACACTAATTTGCTTGCCCCAAATATCCCAAGAAGGAACCCAATAGATGAAATTCTAGAGATTAAACATCTAGAGTAGAAGTTGGTAACAAATATGCAACTAGATGCATCCAAACCAAATCTTTGAGAGTGTCTTCCCCTGAGCTAAATCCAAAACATAGAAACCACGAAATAGTGCCCCACTCTTCACCAATTTGAAGAAACAAAGACTAGAAATGGAATCCTTGTACTTCCACCAAAACCTAAAGCCCATGCTTAAACCCTTGACGCAAAAATCCCCATAAGTAGTCAAACATAGGAAGTTCCAAAAAATAAACACATAAAGCAAATAAACAACAAAGACGCAAATACAATGTTATATATAGGTTAAACCTAAAATTTCCTTCCCTTGTGATAATTCCATAATAACATATTTCCAATATCACCCAAACAACCCAAAAACTGATAAGAGTCTTACCTTAAGGTCGAGAATTTTCCTAATTCCATATGACATGTGTTGCAAACTCTAAACCATTATTGATCCATTATCCCACAATGCCAATAGATAACCTTCAAATTGCATTTAAGAGGTAAGACTAAGGTAAGAGCTCGCATGTTGGAGTGATGGGAGAATGTCCTTACAAATCCCATTCTATTTCAAGATGATCTATATGTTAGATAAGGATTCATGTGATATTTAATGGAGGTTCTATGTGCCCTTTCCAACCTTAATGACCTGGGGGATATAAGGTAAAGATCTCCCCCCATTTTTCTCCAATTTCCCCACCCTTAATGAAGTGGATTTATTATACCATGAGTTATCTTCCGAGTTGAGGGCATGCAACACATGATAAATCAAAAATTTTAAGTGGATACTAAACTTCTTTTTTACTAAAGTGATGATCAGTACAAGTATGTTGTCCATGGAAGAGGATTTCCCTAATACACTTTAATGACTACACTGGAATCTCCAATAACTATTAAAGATCTGACATTAGCTTCCTTCACAAGGAGAAGACTTCATATGAGTGCATAGGATTTCTCTTGGTTATTAGTGGTTTTTCCTAATCCCCAAACATAGGTTATTTTCATCATTCGATATCATATTGAATCCCAACACCTGCCACCCCTAAATTTCCTTTAAAAACACCATCAAAAAATAAAAAAATATATCACTTGCTTTTGTCTCCATTCTTAGAACTTCTTTACTACCAAGGGAATTTGTCAATGTAAATGCTTATCAAAATTATTTTTGATATTTATTTAAGAGAATTTTCTATTCACGTTGAAAATTACATTTGAAATATTGAATTGATATTTTTTATAAAATGATGTACATCTACAAAATTCTAAGTAAAAAGGAAAAAAGTGGTCTTTTTAGGAAAAGTGCTTAAATCTCACTCAATTTTGTGATTCAATCTCATCGAAATTTGGTTTTACTTTTGTCATATTTTTATGGTCATGTTTTTTGTTAAGTTTCTTTTACGATGGGATTCTGCTCAGAGTTTTTGTCCTATTCAAATACCTATCTTGAAAATTGAGAGGGATTTTGCCAAAAAAATTTTACCTTACTATCCTCTTTCTAGCTGCCTTGAGTCGCACCAAATGTTTTCAGTATCATGGGAGTACATAATAAAGGGTAAGTGCATGCTCACTCAACCGTTGATTGACTGATTTTTTTTATATACTAATTGTTAGACCATATAAAACATACAAAAATACATTTCCGCTATTCTTTGTTGGAAAATTATCCAACAAAAGAATTTTGAGTGGAATTTTGAAGTGATAGATTAGACCATGGAATCGTGTGGATTATACAGAGTTTCAACCTGCCCACCATATTGTTTAAAACTTATCAATATGATAAGTGATTCGAAATGGATTCACACTAAACAATGATTGATTTAATGGAATGATTTAATGGTTAAGATCAATGTAAAACACTTGGAAAAACTAGAAGATTGGTTTTAGAAGTGAAGTTGAAGTATACAACTTGATGATGAGGTCAAGTTTATAGTGTGAAGGGCCTCACAACAGTTCAATTCACTATAAATCACTTTCAAAGTTCTACATTTTCAATGTGAGCATAAAATAATTAAAAATTAAAGAAAAAAAGACAAATAAAAAAAGAAACATGAATTAGAATGTTATTAATCTTTGAAACGATAAGAGTTTGGTTTCAAAATAAAGTCAAGATATTTCATCTCTTCATCAATGTTCTTATAGGCATAACGATACAGGTCATGTAAATGCATTTTTTCTTGCATATTGAGTTTGTTAGTGATCATAATAGATTTGAAAATATTGATTTCCATTCTTGTTCCAGTGCAAAAGGAATCAATAACATCTTTCCAAGCTTTGAATTCTTGAGAAAAACCTGTAGAAAACATAATAACATCGTCAACAAAAAGAAAATGTGATAGAATTTCCTTTTGAGATATTTTCAGTCCTTTAATTATGCCCCTTCTCCGAGCATGATTGATTATCCTGCTCAACCTTTCAACCACCAACAGAAAAATGAAAGGAGATAAAGGGAAACCTTGGCGTAGACCTCTTGATGATTTGAAAGAGGTTGAGGGAGCCTCATTGATGAGAACAGAGGAGGAGGATTCAATACACCCCATTATCCAATTGACTAAATTGAGATTAAAACCCACTTGGATAAGTGCAAGTCTTATGAAAGTCCAGTACACTTTATCATAGGCCTTTGAGAGATCTAGCTTCATCACCATGGTTGGGATGTTTTTAGTTTTAATGGAGTGTAGGGATTCTTGAGTGAGGCATACTGCATCATGAATTTGGTGCCCAACTAAGAATCCATATTATTCTTCAGAGATAATTTCATTGAGGATGGGTTTAAGATGGTTGGCAATAATTTTTGTGATAAGTTTATAGATCAAGTTGCAATAAGAGATGGGTCGAAAGTCATTAAAAGCGCTAACATCCTTCTTTTTGGGAATGAGGGCTAGAAATGTTTGGTTAAAGGATCCCTGTACTTTCCTGGATTTTTTTTATTCCTGAATGACCTTGAGCATATCATATTTGAGGAACTTGTAGTATCCTAAATATAATTCTACAATCAGCCCATCAAAGCCAAGGATCTTTCCCTTTTGAAAATAAGACAAGGTAGAAACAATTTTCTTGTCCGAGATGTCCTTTTGCATTGAAGCATTCATCTCCTCTGAAATAGAATTGGGAAAGATGGATATAATATGAAGAATTTCTTCAATTATAGGACAACCAGGAGTGGCTTTAAATAGTTCTGAGAAAACAAATTTACCTGGTTCTGCTATGTCTTCAAAAGAGGAGACCACCTTACCATTTGATTCCTGAATGTCCCATATTGTGTTGATAATTTTTCTCTTATTTATAAAAGAGTGAAATAACTTAGTGTTTCCATCTCCCTCTTTTAGCCAAATTGCCTAATTTTCATCCTCCATTTGACTTCCTCCAATTCTAAAATTTCTTTTCTTTTTTACATTAATTTACTTAATTCCTTTTCTTCCTCATGGATCAGAATGTCATGTTATCCTTCGATGAGCACATCTCCAATCCGAGTCTCTACATCCCTAAGATATTTGTCTTTTTTATTTTGTAAATATTTTTCCCATCTTGTTATTTCCCCTTTAATCCTGATAAGGTTATTTTCGAATTGGTGCATGAATGATCAATCATCTTTTTTCTCCAAGGATTTCCATGTAATTTTGACTAGATTTTTGAAATCCTCTTCGTTCAGCCAGGAATGGTTGAATTTCTTTGGCGCGGGAGGACGGTTTGATTTCCCCTCAATTTCAAGGAAAATAGGCATATGATATGAGATTAAACCTACCACCACACTTGATTTCACTCTCCATTGTAACGCCACACTTTATTATCGATATCACCCGCTACAAAAGCACTTAGATCATTCGGCCTCGAGAGGGAATTATCGCAAGAGTGTTCCTTCTCCTTCGACACAGAGATTGCATGCAGAGGTGGTGAAAATATGGATTGTGAGGGACCCATATCATCCATTTGCGTAAATTATTAGGATGGGAAACACATTGAATCCATATTGTTCCTCCCACACACTTGCCCTGTGGGATATCTGACTAATCTATCTAAATCGGCTTGCAGGGCCATTCTGAGGTGGATCCAAGGGCTCCAGATCCGTCGTGTCAGCAACCCTTTTTATTTTCTAACATATGATTAACGCTTTGTTCATAGGGAATACTTCCTCGGGGTCCTTATCGTCCTCCTCATAATTAATCTCGTCATCAGCCATGTAATCAATTACCCACCCTATGTCATGTTTGGCACTCCATGATCTTCGTCGCTCTATTAGTTACCTATGTAAACCTATAAAAATAATTTTTTCTTCACTAAACACACCTCTAAACTTTTATCCTCGATCAAAGCTAAATGTATTAGGGAACAAGAGAGAGAACCACCATCCTTAGTCTCAAAACCTACAACATTCCATATCCTCAACTCGCATGCAGTGTAGGGTTTCCCAACCTTATTTTGAGTACTTCATTTTCTATCCACTCATTTTGTTATGGTGCTAATTAATCCCGATACCCATAACACTAAAGTTGGTTTCATTACTTTGTTAATTGGTAGATACATTGCAATCTTCCAATTTCTTAATCATTGGTTTTAATTTATTGTTTGTGCACTGGCTAAATCACAATAACTAGCCTAGAATTGCATGCTTTTCCTTCTTCTGTTCAATGGTGTGATCACATGTTGAGTATACCACATGCTAAAACACATTATGGCATTGAATTCTCTTTGATTGAATTGTTGGCTATGTAACACACCCAACCCCTAAGTGAACTTTTAAGGGATGGGGCATGGGAATTTTCACTTTTCTCAACTATCTCAAATTTTCTCCTTGACAACTCCATCATCTTCTTCTCGTCAAGAGATTTCTAACGACAGTAATTTCACTCAAAATTGAACTCTAGAACAAAATTCATGACCCTTCGAAGTTCTCTGGTTTTTGACCTCTATTCCATGGACATGTGGCATCCACATAACACCTTGTCAAACTTACCAACTAACATGGTGACAACATAGCACCGATGTGGTGCCTATCTAACCTACCACGGGGGAATTCCAATCCAGCAGGCCTACCATCATTATCGCTTGTACTTTCTTCTAGTGCAGTCATCACTTACCTCCGATGGATTTGGTATCGAAGATTATTCCCTTTCGATGCCATTCGTTCAACATTTGAAAGGTTCAGGAATTTTCACTACTTCAAATGCAAGGTATCGAGGAATATTCCATCTCCTTGATAGACGATGTAGAAGCATGTCATGGTATCCTGACTGACGATTGAGATCCATTTGGTGCCTAAGGTTCACCCATCCAACTACACCCCACTCAACTCATCAACCATTCAAGGGATGACATCTATCACTCTAAGGACACCCTGGTTGCCTTATTGGAAATCCATGTCCTCCATGACTTTAACACTTCTCCTATTAGCTGAGGAAAAAACTACAGAAAATCAACGACTTATGTTGAATCTCCCTCATTGATAGATCTACGATCGAGATCTTCCCTCCATCGGACTCGCACTTCAATGCCATCAGAGAAGTACTTTGAATACTTCGGAGTCATACTCCAAAAAATAGTTAACTCTAAGCCAACTAGACTCACACTAAATCCAGTTGACTAATCGATTGTTGACTCACGTCTTCATACTGACACTCCCAATCAACACCATGCTAGCTCTCTCCCCCCATCGATCTGCTAAGTGGGATCTGCAATGATCAATGGATGGGGAGTTATCTTGCCAACTTTTGTATCTACGACCCACACATGATCAACTTCAAGGTCTCTCATTCAGGGTTATTCTCACGACACATGAGATTTCCTTTCGAAAAACCCACTCTGAATGGTTCGTTTTGGAGTATCTCCTTCGGGACCTTTCCCATTGCTCACGAGGGTTCTCTCCAAAACTTTCAATCTGAACAATGCGCCAATTAACAGTCTCGATCTCTTCATATCGACGGATGTTGCTCTCTGCTAACTAACATAGGGTTTTAAGTAGTCATAATTGTTCATTTCAAGGACTTAGCCATTTTTAGAGTTCTGCAAGACTTTGATCCTGACTTTCGAAGACTAGAAATAAATTCTACGACCATTACAAATTGTCAAACTTAATGTTAAAACCTCACATGATTTGCAGTCTCTCCACACAGGAAAAATATAGAGTATTCGAGCAGGTAGCAGTTCACACTTAGTCGTTTTCACGATTTAACAAGGCAATAATAAACATTGCAACATAGCTCATCTCACGGGCATTCAAATTCATGGATTAAGTTCACATACTTTCACTTGTATTCAGACATGTGTGCATTCACACAAATATTCCATTCATAAGCATTTAGATATATCATTCACAATCAGTTTCAGTACATAAAACACTTATCTATTAAGAAATAATCCAATCCAACTAACTAAGAGATGACGACTTTCCTCCCAACCTTAGACATTGTTGTAGAGTCACTTCCTACAGCATGCCACCCCCATGCCAAGCCATGATACCACCAAGGAAATTGACTCGAGAGGATTCCTAGTTTGCAATGATCCAGGAAGGTTACTCCCCTTCCTCCTCTGACACAGCAGAAGTTTCCACCTCCCACTAAGCTTCGGGTCTCCACAGGTTGATCAGGTGGTTTCTCAACCGGATTTCCTCTGCACAAGGGAGTCTCTTCTCTACTCAAAAGTCCCTTAGAAACCTCCCCTTACGAGTGTTGGTTTTTTTCCAGTAAGCACCAAGTTGTATCCCATTGTTTCTCTTGTTTGGGAATCTGGGACTTCTCTGTTCAGGGTGATCACCAAAAACTCAGACAAGCTTCCTATTTTATTCCATAAATCTTCTCTTTTTCGCAATTAGAGTATTCAAAGATTTGCACCTTGTTCTCTCTTTCTCGTCTCTAATCCTTCTCTTTGTGTTTAGTATGTTCTTCTTTCTACGCTTTGTGTTCTAAGCATGTGTTGTTCTCCTCCTCTAGTCTTCTTCTATCTTTGGTCTATGTGACTTCCCGTAGACAGAACCTGTAGTCTACCTTTCACAGTATGAAGGGGCGGTTCCGTAGTATCCCTTGTCAGTTTTTTTAGTCATCCTTTTCTCTCTGCAAGGGTTAACTTCCTATATTCATTAAGTGTTCAACCACCTCTATGACCTTATTTAATGGTCACGTGGTTTCATGTATGCATGTTATGGTGGTAGGTGTAGTTATTGATGGTTATAAGAATAAATTATCTTGTTGTGCAAGCTTCCTATTTTCTTCTCTAATGCATCTCAACTCCACTACACTCAACCCTTCCATCAACCCCTTTGCCTGATCAATTTACTCTAGTGTATCATGGATAGCACTGTCACTTATGTTCCCTCTCAGTCTTTGGTTTGGTGTTTATATTAAATAAAAACATAATTACATGCCTCAAAACATTATCATGAGTTGTTTATGCATAATTACAATCTTGGGGGGAAATGGGGTGTTACATTCCCCTCCCCCTTAAAGAAACATTGTCCTTGGTGTTTAAAATACCATGTATATACAATTATACATTAAATAAAAATGGGTATGTCAATTTCATGGCATCTTCCAGTTCCCATGCAGCTTCATCTGCTCCAAAGTGCTTCCATTGCACCTTGAACTGCATGATGCCTCAGTTCCGAAGCATTTTTTCTTTCATGTCTAGGTTGCATTGAGGTTTTGGCTAGAATTTTACCTCTAGTTCCACATGTATTATAGTCCAATAAATAACATGATTAGAATTATGTACATATTTCTTTAACAAAGACACATGTAATACATTATGTGCGCTAACAATAGGTGGTAAAGCAAGTATGTGTGTTATTGGTCCTATTCTCTCTAGGATTTAAAATGGTCCACAATATTGTGGGGCCAACTTATCACACATCCCCATTTTCAGGGAGCTTCTCTTGAGTTTCACCTAGAGATACACATGATCTCCTACTTTGAATTCTCTGGGGTTATTTTTCTATCAACATATATATTATGTCTATCATAGGATATATTCAGGTTCTACCTTATCTTAACTATGGATTGTTCCATTTCCTATAGTAATTCAGGTCCAAGTGTGACTTTTTCCACAGGATTGTCCCAACTAATCAGGACTACACTTTCTACCATACAGAGCCTCAAACATACTTATCTTCAATGATTCTTGATAACCATTGTTGTACATGAATTATACCAATGGTAGATATTCTTCCCACTGTTTGGTATGATGCATAACATGGATTTGTAACATATCTTCTAACAATATGTTCACCCTTTCTGTTTGACCATTTTTTTGAGTATGGTAGGCCGTGCTAAACGCCAACGTCGTTTCTAAAACTGCAAACAAGTTTTTCTAGAAATTCGAGGTGAACTTAAAATCTCTATTTGAGATGATGGTTTTAGGAAAAATGTGCAATCTTAATATTTCTTTCATGAAAACATAGGCAATGTCTATGGATTTATAAGTATATTTAATGGGAATGAAATGAGCTTCCTTGCTCAATTTATCTACTATAACCATGATTGCATAATGTTCTTTGAGTATCCTTGGTAAACATGTGATAAAACCAATGGAAATCACTTCACATTTCCATTCTCATATTTGTATAGGATGCAATGGTCCAGTAGGGTGTCGATGTTTGACTTTCACCTGTTGACACTCCAAACACATCACAATGTAATGAACAATGTCTTGCTTCATTCTAGGCCAATAATGCAGTTTTCTAACCATTGTCACCATTTTATAGTAACCAGGGTGACCTACATAATGTCTCTTATGGAATTCATCCATAATCAAGTGCCTCAATTATGTTGAATTAGGCACATACAACATGTCATTGTACAAAAATGGATTATCATTCCTTAGTTGATATCCTTCATACCTCTTTTCCCTAGGTTCTTGTTGCAACTTTTCCTTCACTTGATTGAAGAAATTATCTTCCTACAAGAGGGTCCTAATCCTCTGCTGAATTTCAAACTCTCATTTGTTGGTGCTAAGTGTATTGTCTGAATGCTTCAGTTGAGTGTATCTACTACTTTGTTATCTTTTCCTTTTGTTTGTTTTATTTCAAAGTCAAACTCCCTGATTAGTGCCATACAAATGGATTGTCTAGCATTCAACCTCAGCTGGTCAAAAAAATACTTCATACCACAATGGTTCATCATGAGGATAAATCTTCTCTAGAGCAAGTAATGTCTCCACATCTTCAACCCATGTACAATTTTTGCAAGTTCTAGGTCATGAGTAACATACTTATGCTCATGTGTATTCATCTTACGTGATTCATAACAAACCACTTGTCCATATTGGATGAGAAATCCATCGATTCCTTCTTTTCAAGTGTCTATGCAAACCATGAATTATTTTTTTGGGTATGAAATATTTAAAATAGGGGTGTTAGTCAATAACTACTTCATTTGTTGGAAGCTATATTCACATTCTGGTGACCAAATAAACTTCTTCCCTTTCATTTGTAAGTAATTAATAGGATTTCCGATCTTGGAGAATCTCTTGATGAACCTTCTGTAATATCCAACCAATCCCATGAAGGATATCACTTCTGTCACATTTCTAGGGGCATGTTGATCCATGATTGCCTTTATCTTTGCAGGGTCTACTGCCACTCCTTCAAATTAGATTACATGGCCTAGATAATGGATTTCCTTTTTAAAGAAATCACACTTGTTGAACTTGGCATACAACTCATGTTCTCTTAACACCTATAGCACCATTCTGAGGTGGTTTTCATGTTCCTCTCGGTTCTTCGAATACACCAAAATTGCATCCACAAATACTAAGACAAACTTGTCTAAATACTTGTTGAGAACATTATTCATCAAACACATGAATGTAGCTAGTGCATTTGTAAGCCCAAATGGCACCACAAAAAAATCATAGTGCCCATACCTTGTCCTAAAGGTTTTCTTGTGGATGTCCTCATCTTTAATCCTGACTTGGTGATATCCCGACCTCAAATCTATCTTTGAGAAAATTGTAGCCCCTGCGAGTTGATCAAAGAGATCGTCTATTATAGGAAAATGGTATTTGTTCTTGATGTTCATCTTGTTTAACTTCCTATAATCGATGAATAGCCTCAAGGTACCATATTTATTCTTTACAAATAGGACTAGTGCTCCCCATGGAGACACACTCAGTCTAATGTAATAATTTTCCAACATCTCTTTCAACTGTACTTTCAATTACACCAACTCTGGTGTACTCATCCCATATGGCACTCTCGATGTTGGCACTGCTCCAGGAACAATATCAATTGAAAAATTGAGATTTATTTTCGGAGGTAATCTAGGTACTTCCTTAGGAAACACATCCATGAAATCCCATAACATTGGGTGATCTTCAGTCTTAAGCTCCTTTCCTTCCATTGAGTTTAATACTTGTATGGAATACAAGAGACACCCTTTTATGCTAAACTTATTGAGTTGCAATGTTGATATTTGTGTCACGGAGACTGGCTTTCGAATGCCTTGAAAAACTCTTGCCTTTCCTTCCTCATCTTCACATTCTAAAAATTTCTCATAACAGTTTAATTTTGTCTTGTGGGCGTCTAACCAATCCATTCCCAATAGCACGTCATAAGAACCAAGGGGTGGGATATTCAAAATCTCTTGGGTATGAAATCCCTCCATCCCAATTGTAAAATATTCCACTACCTCTGCTATGTTACTCTTTGTTCCAGTGGATAACTGAACTAACCACACTTTAGAATGTTTATTTCTCCATAATGAACATGTCTCAACCACTCGAGGTGAAATATAACTAATATTAGATCCTGGGTCAATTAAAACAGATATTGGTTGTTCAATAATAATACCTTCCAATTATATCACATAGGCTTGGTGATTTTCATGCCAATTTTCTACCACTACATAGATTCTCGACACACTCTTAGATATGTCGTTGACTGTATATTCTTCTTGTACATTGTACACTCTTTGATTTTCATGTTGGAAGTGGGGACAATCCGTCAACAGGTGTGGCTCTCCACATCCCCAACATTTCAAAGGTCCTTTCTTGGGCTCCTATGTTCTTTCCCTTACCTTCTCTGTTGGTTTATTCCTACTTTGAAACATAAAATTTTCTTGATGCACACTCCTTCTTCGATGACCCATCAAGGCATCTTTCCCAGAATTCTTGCAGTGAAAAGACTTGAATCCATTCTTTTGGAATCCACTCCCATCCTTCCTTTTCCAATCTTTGGAAGACTCATACTTGCACTTAGACTCATCATAAAAACATTTGGCCTTCTGAATGGTTTCCTCCAATGTCTTGGGTTTTTCAAACTCAATTTGATCTTGGTAGGACTATGGTAACCCACTGAGAAAACGTTGAATTCTCTCTTTCTCAACCTTAAGGTAGGGAACATCTTCAACAAATGCATAAATATTTTTGCATACGCATCCAAGGGAATTTGTCCCATCCTAAGCTCATGGAATTCCTTTATCTTGTCATCATAATACTTTTTAGATAGGTAATATTTACAAAACATTTTCTCAAATTTTTTCCAGGTTAATTTGCTTTCCTTTATTCTTTTGATTTACTTGAGGTCTTCCCACGAAATGGAATCCCCTTTATTTCRGTTAAATACTGAAATCCTTGCCTTGGTATTGTCAAAATAATTATGCACTCAAAAATACTTTTTCAAACCAAATAGCCATGCTTAGGATTCTTCTCATTTATTTATATCCCCATCAAAGGTAGGCAGATTATCCTTTTTGAATTCTTCGTTCTAATAACTCTGAGAATTATTTCTCTTTCTCTTCTTAGAAATGTTTGATCTTGTGTCTCTACCGGGATGTCCTGCTAAAATAGTCTTTCGGATAAAAGAATCCATGGAAATGAATCCACTCAAGTCGCCTTTCTTGGCACCTCAATGATTCCATCTGGAATAACTCCTTCCTGCATCGCTATGAACCAATCCATGCTTTTGGGCATCAGAAGGGGTATTCAACCTCTCTGTCTGTTATAATTCTTCATTGTCAAGGCATTTCTATAGATATTTTTTAATTTCAGATAGGCTCTACAATAGAAATTCATTCAACTCTGCATGTTCGGCATGGGCTCCCATAAGCCTCTCATTATCTACCTTCACGCTTCTCACAGTGGCCATCAAATTTGGAGCGGTTTCCCTATCCCTCCTTCCATCAGATTCTTCATCTATGAGGTGTGAGAGGTCATCCATACTGCATTGCACCATTCACCTTTGTAAATTTTCAATTCTTCCTATGTCTTGAAACAACAATCGTCATTAGCATTTCAATGTTAATATATTTAAAAAGCAAGCATTCCAGATAATGTAAGATCCCTTTTAAACAATTGTAAGTTGTTTCAGTGACCCATTCAAGCCTAGAGTTTGAACTCTACTCTAATACCACTATGTAACACACCCAATCACTAATTGACATTTTAAGCAATGGGGCATTATAATTTTCACTTTTCAAAACTATCTCAAATTTCCTCTTTAACAACTCCATTATCTTTTGCCCATCAAGAGATTTCCAATGGTGGTAATTTTGCTCAAAACTGAACTCTAGAACGAAATTCATGACCCTTCAAAGTTCTTGGATTTTCAACCTCTATTACACTAACACATTGCATCCACGTGACACCTCGTCACACTTACCATATGACATGGAAACAACGTAGCACCGATGTGGTGTCTATCTAACCTACCACAGGGGGGGGATTTCGATCCATGTAGGCCTACCATCATTATCACTCAGACTTTATTCCAATGCAATCATCACTTACCTTTGATGGGAATGGTATCAAAGATTATTCCCTTTCGATTCCATTTGTTCGACATTTAAAAGGTTTAGGAAGTTTCACTGCTCCAAATGCAAGGTATCGAGGAATATTCCATCTCCTTGATGGACGATGTAGAAGCATTTTGGCCCTTGGTCATGTTCTAAAAAAGAAAGGGAATATTAAGGAAGAAGAAAGACAAAATACAAAGAGCGTGGAAGGCACACAAATCGAGAAGGGTTTGAAGTGGTTAAAGAAGTAGAAAATAAGGAGAAAAAAAAAAGGAAAAGCGATTCATTAAAGGAGGAGATCAAGGAAGACAAACAATGAATATGAATCATGGATAGTTCAACAAGCGGAAGAAGACACTAATAGGTGTGTTGGATCACCTCATGGAGAAGAAGGAAGAACATGTTGGCAAATTCCTCAAAATGCAGATGATGTGGACCTACGATTTTGGGACCTAGGGTTTTGGCACCTGGAATTCGGTCTAGGGTTGATAAGAATCATAGAAGGATAAATAGAGGTGTAGAAGAGGAAAGAGGGGTTGTTGGAGTGGTTAGTGTGGATTTTGTTGTTATTATTATTGCTACTGTGATAGAGCATTCTTGTATTCTGGATCTTCAGTTGCGTGTGAAGATCAACCCTACAGCTGGGTGCACAGGGAGGGGAGATAGAGGGGAAGAGAGAGAAGGATATGCATCTAAGTGTGCAAATAGAACTGTATGTTTACATCTATAATATCAATAAACACATTTTTGTGGACGTATCCCTAGGGAGAGGTTGAACCACGTAAATATTGTTGTTCTTTGTGGTTGATGTTGTGTTATTTGTTGTATTTTTTATTGTGAATGCATTATTAGGTTCCTTGCTAAAGATAGAATATATAACTAACACTACGAGGTTACACATAATATTGATAACGATATTTGGGTTAGTTTGCATGGTTTTTTTATAAATCATCTTCATTTCCTCTGGTTGTAGACACATGTGTCCTGCAACCCCCCTATTGCTACTTCAGGTGAGACTTCATCTGCTTCATAGGTGTTGTCGAAAGGGCCAATAGTTAGGGTTTGTTGGTGTACTGTTAGAGTTGAACCCTAGATCTACCCCTGTGCCAAAAAATGGTTCTGTTGTCGGGACCGAGATCTTCTTGAGGAAATGTCAAGGTGGTTTCCATTGAAGAAAGAGATTCAGAACTGGATAGAAGAATAAGAAAGGGACTTTGTTGTATCTCAAAACAAGAAACCTAGCATTAGTACAAAAGACTGGTTGGGAAGGTTCATCTTTACTGACGTACATGAGATTTTCTTCACATGAGTTCATAAGGAGTTGTATGAGTGGTTAACCATATTAGTAGACACTCAGTTTGAGATCAGATCTAGACCACCTATGGTTTGGACAACATTGTTGATCAAGAAGGTCAAGAGAGTTGATAACTCTATGTATAGAGCAATAGATATCTGGTTTGAAAACACTATTGGAGGATACATTACTGATTTTGCTATTGATAGAGTAGAATCATATAGCCAAGTAGAGAGATATTTCTTCAAGGTACCTAGAGGAAAATTTCTACACTTTCTAAAGTTGAAAATCAAGATGTTATTACATGAGAAGAATATCTTGAAGATACAGTAATCAATTGGATTTTTAAAGCTAATGTTCAAGAACTCAGACAACGACAGTGACACAGAGGCTAAACACACGTGCAGTGGGAGATAATTCAGAGAGGTTCCTCTTGTGAACATGTTTAAGTAGAGTCACAGACCATTGGCACAAGACGAAGATTTATATAGTGGAGAAGAATCAGGACGATCAGACTAACAGTATTAATAGCTCACAAGGATAGAGGAAGCAGAGATTGAGGAACTTCGCCGAGAAGAACCAGAAACTTTAGGTACTGGGCCTACCGTCGAAGTAAGTATTGTTACTCTTGTTGTTTTAGCAGCATTGAGTAACCAGAGTAACCAGAGTAATCAGAGCACTCAGAGTACTGTCACTAGCGGTTTAAAACAGACTCAGTCGAGAAACCGAGGAAGGTCAATGGTAGATGAAATGAGGTTACCCATTTTCATAGGATATGGATCTGAGGATCCTGATCAACATTGGTTCCTATGCAAAGTTGTATGGAGCATTAAGCAAGTCACTGACGAAGTTGTTAAGAGAGCTCAGTTTAGTACTACCTTGAGGGATCGTGCACTAAGATGGTATATGAAGTTTGTTACCGGATCTGCACAGCCTAAAGTGTTGAATGTCATTAATACTGCACTGAGTGTAGAGTTCAATAAACCTAAGTCGGAGTCGCAGTGCATCACAGAGTTGAAGGAAATCAAGCATAAGCTGGTTGATCTTGTTTGGGAGTTTGGTCAAAGGTTTAAGACCTTGACAGGCCATTTAAGTTTTCAGATTCCAGACGAACAACATAAAGAATGGTTCATCCCTGCCCTCCTACAACACATCAGAGTCCCTATGATGCAATATAAGGTCACTTCGTAGGCTGAAGTATTAGATATTTCTATGAAACTAGAAGCAACCCCTATAGGAGAATCCATCCCAGGTATGAGTCAAATTATGAATCAATTAATTAGTTTATCTTTACAAGTTGAATACATGAAGAAAGATAAGGGAAAAGAGAATAGATAAGACATCTGGTGTATCATATGTAAATTAGAGGGCCATGACAAGGAGCATTGTCCTTTATTTAGTGAGTACTTGGCCTCTGGAGCCCCTAACCCTTTGAAGTAGGCTATTGTACCATGGTGCGAGGTATGTAGGACTAGACATCACCCTCGTGAATGTTATTATATGCATAAATATGTCCAGACACATACCAATATTTATTGTACATTCTATAAGTCCGTGGGTCATGATGAGAAGGATTGTAGGGATTATGACCTCATGCATGAAAGGTCAAGGGATACATATAGTATTCAATGAGAATTACAACAAGAAGGAAACACTGTGCAATTCAATTCCCCAGGAGGAGGAAACTTCAAACCTCGTGGTGGATTCAGAGGAAGAGGATGATGAGGAGGCATGGGTTGAGGTCGAGGTCAGATTATTTTCTATAACTGTGCCCAGCCAGGTCATTTGGAAAGGGATTGTCAGAACCCCTATACTACATGTAGCTACTGTAATTCATTTGATCATGTCATTGAAGATTGTCCTGTTTTGTTAGCTAAACTTCAAGAAAGATGTGGTGGAAACCAACAAGTCCAACTAATATCAGTTGAACCTCATGGTGAGGAACCTAGAGTCATTTTTATTACTAGAGGAGGCGTTGTCACAGGAGAAGATAGGGTGAATCCAGGGAAGACTACAGATGTATCAAGGATCAGAAGAGCTTCGGAGAAGGTGCCATTGTTTGATCCAAGGAAGGAGAAGCATACTTTTGAAGAAGAAAGAAGAGAATTTGTAGGAGAAGATGCTTCTTCATCCATGGCACAACCAAAAGTAAGGGAATGTGAAATGCATCCAACATTTGATTAGTCTTCCCTACCTGGACAAGGAAAATAGGTAAGAAATCTTATGGACTTCTTGTATACTTGTATTAATTTGATTAAAGATGAAAGAGTTGTGCAAGAACTACAACACCTGATAAGACAATATGAAATTGGAAGAGTAGATCCTTTGTTGATTAGAGATGTGAATCAAGTATCTAGGAAAAGGAGGAAAAGCAAGGAACTGCACCTTAGTGCTCAGATTGGAGACTACGGCATGGACTATGTGGTCCTCGACTTGGGATCAGAAGTAAATGTTATGACGAAGCAGACTTGGGAATCGATGGTAAAACCTAGACTGATTTAATCTCCCATAAGGATCAATATGGCTAATCAGTAGGCGATGAGCCCCTTTGGAAGACCAGAGCACGTCCCTGTGGACATAGACAGGGTGAGGACATTTGCAAAATTCAAAGTGATTGATATTGTGGATGATAGTTGTCCTTATCCTGCATTGTTGGGTATTTATTGGGCTTTCAACAACTTGAATGTTGTCGACCTGAAGAAGAGAAGAATGGAATTTGAAGGTAATGGCCTTAGGGTCATTGTACCTCTTGATCCTGATGAAGTTCGTAGATACATAGAACCTATAAGAGAAGAAGACCGTGCCTATGAGTTGGAGAACATCTATAAATTGAAAGTAGAATAGAAAGACTATATTAATCCTACAGCAGATGGAAATCTAAGTTGGCGAAGTGAAAGTGCATGTTCATCAGATTCAAAAGAAGCATTGGAAAATTGGCAGAATAGAATGTATGAAATCTCTATGTGGAGGTGTGCTATATTGACCAAGGAAGTTCGTTGGATTGGCATAGAAGTAAGTAATCTTCCTACATTTGATGGCTTGAACAATTTAGAGACATTTCTATTTGAATTTGAGGGAACTGTACTAGTACAACAGAGGTTGTTGGAACTAGATGAAGCTTTGAAAGAAACACCAGCTAGATG
>SNQJ01S0014964.1:46044-62179 GCA_010110895.2 Picea sitchensis | reverse complement strand
GTCATTTAAAGGAAAATAAATATCTTCAAACAATGGAACAATTAAGAAAGGAAGCTCATACAAGCAACACACCTATAATTGTTTCAAACCAGGTAATAGATCTTAAGCAAGAACAAGAGATAATTGTAGAATGGAAATTCAATCACACTTTGCTTCAAGATAAGCTAATGTCATGCAAATAATCCAAACATAGTATCTCATTTGCAGTCATATTTTTTATTCTATCATTAGTAATGTTATCAACATGGATGATAGTGGCTTCAGTAAGATGTGACAGGGTACAAGTGGCTAACAATATGATGTCAGTTATCATGGTTGTTTTACAGTTGATCTTGATGAGACAGGTGCACAGGACATAGTTTAAATATAGAGAACAAGTGGGGTGGCCTAACTCACACTTGATGACTGGGCAGTAACCTTTTAGAGGACCAAAGTTCTTTAGTGGGGAGGTGTGATCCAAAATTGGATCTCGGGACCAAAATGGGTCTAGGAAGGCCTAAAAATCAAAGTGCACAGAATATATTCAAAATGGATGTGTGCGTAGGCCTTAGCGATACGAACCCAATGCAACTTGCTAAAAAATCCATTAAAATCTTAATATAAAGTGGAAAAACCCACTTTTGGCATAAATTCTAGGCGTAGCCCCTCTTATTTGGAAAAATGAACAGATCGCGATATCTTGGTCATACGACGTCTGTTTGAGCCCGTGTAAGTTGCGTTGGGTTCGTATTGACGAGGCCTATGCACACGTCCATTTTGAAGCCATTTTGAGCGCTTTGATTTTTAGTCCTTCCTGGACCCATTTTGGTCCCGAGATCCAATTTTGGATCACAGCTCCCCACTAAAGACCTTTTGGTCATCTAAAAGGTTACTGACTAGTCATCAAGTGTGGGGGAGGCCAGCCCACTTGTTCTCTATCTTTAAACTCTGTCCCGTGCACCTGTCTCATCAATATCAATTATAAAACAACCATGATAACTGACAACATATTTTTAGCCACTTGTACCCTGTCACATCTTACTAAAGACACTACCATCCATGTTGACAACATTACTAATGATAGCATCAAAAATATGACTGCAAATGAGCTAACATGTTTGTAGTATTTGCACGACATTAGCTTATCTTGAAGCAAAGTGTGATTGAATTTCCATTCTACAATCATCTCTTGTTCTTGCTTAAGATGTATTACTTGATTTGAAACAATTATAGGTGTGTTTCTTGCATGATCTTCCTTTCTTAATTGTTCCATTGTTTGAATAGATTTATTTTCCTTTAAATGATGATCATGAACCACATATTCTTTTCTTGATTTGATTAAGTGATATTGATTATGTTCCCTGTAGAAGATTGATTTATGATCATAAAAGTAAGGACTACCTAAGACCATTCCACATTCATTGAGTGGCACCACATTACATGTTACCTCGTCCACCAACTTAGATGAAATTGCAAATTTTAATGTGCATTTCTTTGTTATGTGCAATTGATGATTGTTTCTTATCCATTTAAGTGTGTAAGGCTTATGATGCATCTGAGTGTTTAATCCCAATTTTTTAACCAATTCTTCTGAAATCAAGTTAGATTGAGATCCATTATCTATCAATGTGTCGACCTTATTATGTCTCATAATGACCCTTATGTGAAACAATTTACTTCTAGAATCAATTCCATCATCAATTTTACCTTTCAAACCAACCAATGAGACTTTAGATTCATCACCGAAATCCTATCCCAAGTCTGTTGGTTGTGTTGTTGCTGCAATTGTTTGCCTCCCTTTCATTTCTTTGAACCACTTTGGTCTCTTCCTGGGATGCAATTTCCAGCAATGGTCCTCATCATGCCCTTATTTCTTGAAATGCTTGCAAGAGGGCTTCTCTTCCTTTCCTCCCACTGAATTTTCCTTTTTTCCATTCCACTTCCTTTTGTCCTCTTTCCTTGAAGACGATTCCCCTGATACACCAACCCCTGTGTTCCCTGCTTCAATGTGTATTTCTTAATGGCTGTTATTTTTCCTCTTTCATTCTTCCTCTTTCATTAGTTTTCCTAAATGGTAAATTAACACATGCAAAATAACTCAACCATTGTCATTTAAAATATCTTTTCGGATCAAACCCAAACATACCAAAACTCATATGAAGAAAGCGAGGAAAAGGAGATTGGGTAACTATACCTCTAATCCCACATTTGGTGATGACCTCCTCACGCTTGGAAGTTTCGATGACTACACGCCTCCTCCCAGGGATGATCTGCATCCAAAGATTGACAAACAGGAAACGACAAGCATGTTATTCCATATACAAGATAGGGTTAGGTGTTATAATATCAAACATAAATAAAAAAAAATATTTAGTACACTGTGATTTGGGACAGGAAAATATAATCCTTTTATTAATAACACAATGATTGTACCTTTACAATCAAGGTCGGCTACCGTTCCATGAACCTTGTCTGAGCTCCTCTTCACCAAGATCCAAGTGCACCTTGTATGAAATTCTCCTCTCAACCTTATGATCTTTTCTTCGGAAGTGAATGGGTTCTGATGGAGGAAGAAGGGGCTAATGAGGGAATGTTGAGGAAATTCTCACAAAAGGCAGGAATATCTTGGGCTAGGAGGGGAAGTGAAATCAGGAAGAGTTTCAATGTTCTTATGCTTAGATTTGAAATGAGACCCTAACACCTCCTTTTATATGCCAAAAGGATGGTTATTTGGTTGGGTGACGGGCTTTAGTAGGTGGATTAGTTGGGAAACCTCCAATAGCCCATTAATTTCAACGAATTCCTTGCAAATTTTTATTTTTTGCAACTTTTGCAAGTATGTGAGGGATGTAATGTTGCAACATGTGTATGTACGTGAGCTGTAGTAGTGCAACAAGTGTATGTACATGACCAGTTAATGGTGTAGGGCACGTACATCTTCAAAAAATTGGTTTTTAAGAAGAGCAACTCAACAGTGCTTTGGCAAAAAATGAAAGTAAGAGGGCCAAGGCTATGTATGCATGTGTAGAGAAATTTAGGGCTATAACAATGACTGAGGATTTATCTCACCACATTCTAGATTTACGACCCACACTCACTCAACTTCAGAGTATCTCATTCAGGGTTATTCTCATGACACATGAGATTTCCTTCCAAAAACCCCACTATGAATGGTTTGTTTCAGAGTCTCTCGTTATGGACCTTTCGCATTGCTCCTAAGGGTTCTCTCTGACACTTTAACTATGAACAACCCACCAATTAATGGTCTCGATATCTTCATATCGACGACTATTTTTCTTTGTTGACTAACACGGGGTTTTAAGGAGTCATAACTATATGTTTCAAGGACTTATCCATTTTTCAAGTTATGCAAGACTTCGATCCTGACTTTTGAAGACTCGAAATAAATTCTATCACCATTACAAACTGTCAAACTTAAGGTTAAAACCTCACACGATTTTCAGGCTCTCCACACATGGAAAATATAGAGTATTCGAGTAGGTAGCAGTTCACACTTAGTCGTTTTCATGATTTAACAAGGAAATAATAAACATTGCAACATATCTCATCTCATAGAAATTCAAATTCATGTATTAAGTTCAAAAACTTTCACTTAGACTCATACATATGTACATTCACACAAATATTCCATTCATAAGAATTTAGGTATATCATTCACTGTTAGTTTTAGTACAAAAAACACTTATCTTGTAAGAAATAATCCAGTCAAACTGACCAAGAGAGGATTCCTTTTCTCCCAACTTTAGGATTTGTTGTAATGTAACTTCCTACAACATGCCACCCCCATGCCAAGCCATGATACCACCAAGGAAATTGACTCAATAGGATTCCAAGTTTTCAATGATCCAGGAAGGTTACTTTCCTTCCTCCTCTGACACAACATAAGTTTCCACCTCCCACTGAGCTTCGGTTCTCTACAGGTTTATTAGGTGGTCTCTCAATTGGATTTAATCTACACAAGGGGTCCCTTCTCTTCTCAACATTCCCTTAGTAAACTTCCCTTACCAGTGTCAGTTTCTTTCCAATAAGCACCAAGTTGCATCCCATTGTTGCTCCAGTTCGGGAATCCGAGTCTTCTCTATTCAGGGTGATCATCAACAACACAGACAAGCTTCCTATTTTCTTACATAAAGCTTATATTTCCTCAATCAATGCATTCAAATCTCTGTGACATGTTATCTCTTTCTCGTCTATGATCCTTCTTTTTGTGTTCAACATGTTCTTCATTCTGTGCTCTGTGTTATGTGTGTGTGTGTCTTTCTCCTCCTATGATCTTCTTCTCTCTATGGTCTCTGTGAATTCATATAGACATAACCTATAGTCTACCTTTCATAGTATGAAGGGGAATTTTCATGGTATCCCCTATCAGTTGTTAAGTCAACCTTTTCTCTCTTCGAGGGTCAATTGCCTATATTCATTAAGTGCTCAACCACCTCTGTGACCTTCTTTAATGGTCATGTGGTTTCACATATGCCTGATATGGTGTTAGGTGTATTTATTGATGTTTATAAGAATACATTAGCTTGTTGTGCAAGATATCTATTTTCTTTGTTGATACATCTCAGCTCCACTACACTCAATTGTTCCATCAATCCCTCTGCCTCATCAATTTCCTCTGGTGTATCATGGTCAGTATTTTCAAGGTTGTTCCCTCTCAGTTAGTTTTTTTTTGTTTATATTAAATCAAAACACAATTACATGCCTCATAACATTATCATATGATTTTTGTGCATCATTATAGTCTTGGGGGAAAACGGGGTGTTACGGGCTAAACTGACAACTCGATGACCCTTATGATTGAATCACTAGTAAAAAAATTTGATGTGCATTCTCCTTCCTAAACAAGGTGTGGTGACTAGCTATATCCATCCCCTTTGAGTTGTTTCAAACAAAATACAACAAAACACTTATAAGTAATGTGTTCTCCAAGCCATGTGCATTACCATCTATCCATTATCACATACATCAAAATATATGGTCATATATATTTAATGTTTCATGGTTATAGCAGTAGTAATTTAAAGAGGAGTTGTTATTATTTTCTCTTATGGATGCAATGTATGATGAATAACTAGAGATGTTGTTAATTCAATGTTGGGTTAGAATATTTTAATAAGAATATTATAGAATTGAATTAGAGTGCATTGTTATCCATTTGGAATTCTACTCTAAGAAAGGAAACCAAGTTTTGAACCTAACTTTCAAGAAAAAACATTCTAAAATGTTAATGAATAACATCTTCAAAGTCTTGGGTTTGAATTCTCAAATAAAAATTGCATTCTTAAACAAGCATAATATAATGGTAATGTTCTTCCTCCATTATTGGGCATTGATCTCAACATTACAACTAAACAACCAAGCTTTGAAACCAAATCTGGATAGGGATATTCATTCACGATAATGAACTCATATTGAAGAAGATAAATCTAAGCTTGACTATGAATTGTAGAAACATTTCATTTTAACTTTGCAGAGAAGGATTCATATTAGTAAGATTGAATCCTACCATTTATGTATCATATGGTATCATAGCACAATTTTGAAGATAGTCAATGAATAACCTATATAATAAATACCCACAATTGATGCCAATAAAGTGGAGAAGAATTTTTTAAAGGCCTACAAAGGAGTATAAAACCAAGAATGGTTGGGATTTCTCATCAAGAACATGACAAGAAAGATCTAGAATCTAGGTTTACTTAGCTAGAGTAGTGAATCGATATATTGACAAAGATGGTAACATAGTTGTTGGTAATTAAGGGTAAGGAAGGACACTCAACACTCACCCAAAATATTCCAAGGGTGATAATCCTAGATACTTGGGTAATAATAGCTATCTTCCTTGATCTTCCAAAATTATGTTCAAGGTAGAAACACAAAATGAAATATCAACTTATGATGGTCAAGTTAATAATGAAAAAATGAATATCTAGTTGAAATAATTAGAGGTTTAGTTTGACCTTTATAAAATCAAAGAAACACAACATATTTCATTTTCCTATTTTAAGAGGTTTGAACACGATCTTAAAGATGAATTGAGGATATGAAAAAATCCTATGGTTACAAAATGGTAAGATTTCATGGAATTGTTGAAATGATGGTTTTATATTGTTAATTATGAAGAGGAACAACTCGTGAAATGATAGTACCTTTAGCAATAACAAAGATAGAGTGTATAAGAACACATGTATAAATTCCAGAAGCAAGCCATTTGTATGTTGGGTATATTTTTGGAAGAGCTTGGGGTAGTGATGAAGTGATTTGGATGACTATTCAAACACATTCAAAGGAAATTACAACTTCTTAGTGTGAAAAACATAGATGAGGCAAGAAAAACAAATCTCTACATTGAGTTGTACTTAAAAAACGGGAAACTGCAAAAGCACCAAAAAGGGAATAGAAATACCAAATACAAAAGGATTACAACCACAACCCAAAAGGGAAAAGATTCCAATATCCATTACAAGCACTATGAATTGGATGGGCATACAAAAGATAAGTGCTAGAAACTACATATGAAATTAAATCCAAAATGGTTCAAGTCCAAGAAGGGAGCAAATGCAGCTTCCAAGACCAAAGAAACAAAGGTTGAAAGGACCTTTGATGTGGATGAAACCATAGTATACACCACATTGTAACAATCAAGAGTGGGTGGATATTGAAATGTACTATTGAAATGAATTTTCAAGTGAAGGAACAAAAGGAATATCCTTTGTTTGACATTATTTCTCAATGTAATTTGATTTATAAATCCTAAGTAGATGATTTTGGTCTATAGTTTGAGATGCAATAGCTTGATTGGTGGGGATGTAGGTGTTTCACTTTCTTCACCTACGTTCAAATATCCAATGAGACACACACAAGGAAATTTTTCAAACCTTCATGAGTTATAGTTGGTGAGATAATTGTTGAACTATTATTAAGCTATATGTTGAAATTGGTTGTGCTCCACTTGAGAAATTGTGACTTGTTCCTTGAAGAATCCATCTTACCTAGGTACCATCCTTCGAATGAGGAGAATTTCCTGGTAGGTTTCCCTAGTATGTATATTATGTTGAAAAATGAGCTCGGTCTAGAAACTTATAATCAAGTATATCCATGTTCATTAGGTTGGATACAAGATAAATATATCATGATAATCACTAGGATATGCAATATTAGGTTTTCCATTAGTGTTGATTATGTTGATGAAGCAGAATTTGAATTTGTGCCACTAAACACATGTGAAATGATGTTTGGAATCCGATAATTATGGGATAGAGATGTTACTCTCTATAGGAAAGAAAAAAAAATATCACTTGGATATAAATGGTAAGACCTACCTTCTCAAAGAACACAAAGGGAGAAGAAAATATATCCAGTAGTATAAAATAAGAAACTTGATTTAGACAAACAAGAAGTAGGTATCCTTGATATGTAAAGGAGTAGTGGGATTGGAGAGACAAGTGTAGACCTAGTGCTTTCACCTCATTTGTAGATAATATTTTGTAAGCCAAAATCTTCCAAATGGGAAGGTGTGATCCTAAATGGACATATACTAAAGATCAAATGGTTTAATGGATTAGCTTAATTCAAAACACTTGGAAAAACTAAAATATTGGCTATGGAAGTGAAGCTCAAGGTTACAAAATTGATGATGAAGTCAAGGATGTGGTTAATAGTATGAAAGGCCCCATGCCTGTTCAATATTCTACCACTCTCCTCCAAAGTGTTTCATTGCTAATATAAGAACAAAAGAATTAAACATGAAAGAAAATAAAGACAAATTAAAAGGGAACTTTCCCAAAAAAGAAAATATGAGATCAAAGGTTTTTCCTATGGGGATATGAAGTCTAGTTCATGAATCATATCCTTGCAGCTAATTCCAACAAGTTTACATTTCCTATAAAATAAATCAAAGTGTTCGATAAGGGTTTCTTTGGAAGAGAAGATAAGTAATACATAAAACATTCCTTAGCTTGTAATATACAATTCTCGAAATAACCTAAACACCAAATGTTGTAATGTTGCAATTGTCGAGAAATAAATGCTAAGAATATCCATTCAATGCATGAGTTTTTTCTTTAGTTTTTCTCCATGGTAATCTCTATTTAAATTATGTTAAGTTTTTATGTGATTTTGGTTTTCTATCCTCTCGTTTCATTCTTGGTTTAATTACTCCCAACACCCATAGAACTAAAATTTGTTTCATTTCATTGTTGGTTGGTATATGCAACCCAATATTCCAATTACTTAATCATTGGTTTTATATTTTTCTTGTGTATTGGGTAAATCAGTAGAACTAGCTTGAAATTCATTGGCCTAGGGGCAGACCCAGTGTTCAATGCTTCAACAACGCACCAACAAAACCCTAAATATCGACCATTTCGGCAACACATGAGAAGCAAATAAAGTCTCACCCAAGGTAGAGGCAGGGGTGGTTGCAGGACTCATATGTCCGCAACCTAGCTGGGACACATATATGTGATTACAACACCTTAACAGAGCACTTAGCAGTCATTATTCATCAGTATTTAACCTGAGTTCACAGTGCAGATAAAACCTAATAACAGGGCATCGCAATATTCCTCCATTTCTAATATATTCAAGCACTAAGAATATCAACACAGATCAGATCTAACATTCATTCACATTACTAAGCACTGAGCTTTCATATCATGTATATCTAAGCATACATTACTACACTAAGCATTAACCATATGAACAATAAAACAATCACAATGCACAAAGAAACCCTAACACAGGATATACGTGGTTCACCCCCAGTCTGGGGCTACGTCCACCAACTCTTCTCTTCTTTATTATCTTCAGTCAGTCATCTACATGCACAGACCCACAATATCCTACTCTGCATAGGACTGGAGATCTGTGCACACCTCTCTAGATCCTCCTTCCCCGAGTTAGGTTACAACACAAAGCCCTCTTACAATCTACACAAACTTCTTACATCCACTTGCACTTAGCTCTGCAAGTTCTTAACACATAACATGCACAAATGATTCACAACTATTCGCATTTAGCACATTGGCCTTCACTTTCCCTTAGCACTTAGCATCACACCAAACCTTCACACACTTTTACTTACATTGCCTAGCTTCCTATTTATACATTACAAGGGGCCTAAACATGGGTAAACCCATGGGCCGACATCCCCATACCCATTACATAAGCCCAAAACCCAAAAATCCCTAAAACGGGGCCAAGATTCCACGATCTCTGCTTCGACTTGCGCTTTGCCTTCGATAGCCTGTCGAAGTCCCAAAATAGGTTAAACCTGACCATGGATATCCAAAACTTGGTCAAGGGCCAACATTCCCCCAACACTCACCTGTGACTCGTCCCGAGTCACTCTGATCTGGGTAGCTTTGCCTCAAAATCCTTGAGCTTTTCTCGAGTTGCTTCGACCTATTGCTGCGCCAAGGTCTCCTACTCGGCGAAATCCTGAATAATTGCCTCATTCACAGGTCCTTTCAAGTGTTTCTCAACTATAGTGGCTACTTTCTCTAGTTCTTCTCCTCATCCTTTAATCTCCTCAAACAGTTGACAAGCTGCATCCTAGACTAGCTAGAGCCTTTGAGTCACTTCCATGACTTTGCTTTATATGGCATGGACTTGTTGTTGAACAGTGCATTGTTCCTGTGATCTTTTCATTCTTTCAACTGCAGACAAGAGCTTCAACTGTTCATGTACCATTGCTTCTTGCTACTTTGCCTCCTGGAGTTGGGACTCCAGTGTCTTTAGTTCAAGGTATTCAGTAAGTTGTTCATAAGTTTGTGCACTGTGATCACTGAGTTGTTTACATTCCATGGCGAAGGTCTTGATTCTCTCAATTACACTCCAAGCAGTTGCTTCTCGTTGATATTTCACGTCATGTGGAGTGTTTGGCATTGACTGTAGCTCTAGATCTGTTATTCTATGTTGAAGTTGTTGAATGGCTTCAACAAGCTTCATTACCTGATGCTCTACGGGGTCTTCCTCTTTTTTATCTAAGACCGTCACAGAGCAGAGTGCTCTGTTGACAACTTCTTTTACTCCAACCTACTCAACGAGTAGTTGTTCCTTCTCTCGCTAGATTTGTGCTTTCTCTTATTCTAATTTTGACTAGAGGGAAACCTTCTCCTGCTGCGCAATAATGTGTTTCTCTATTACTTCCTCTTGTGCTTGCTTCAGGGCCACATTGGCCTCTTCGTTTTCTTCTTGTGCTCGATGAAGGTGAGCTTCGGTTGCATCATCTATTCTGCAGAGTTGGGCAAGCTCGTCTCCCAAATATGGTTCTTCTGATGGAGGGGGCGCAGTGGAAACTACACGGCTAGAGTGAAGGGATTGTTGAAATACTCTCAGCTCTGTCTCAATTATGTCATATAGGTCTTCTTGTTTGGCTTCGTTGTTCTGCAAAATGTCTTGTGAGGCATCTGATATAGCTGCGATGATGAAGTCGAAGTCATCGAGCATGAGCACAGTCTACAACTTAGTCTTATTAGCTCTTGATGTCTTCCACGAGGTAGGTTTCATGGGAGAAACCTTTCTTTTATTAGATGGATCAGTCTCATCAATGGGATCCCTAGGCGGTGTTACTTCACCTTGCTTCTACTGATTTTTTTTCCCATTGTTCTCTTCTTTATATACTTCGTCGTTACCTCCTCCTCCATGTGATTCTGAAGTAGTTTCTTCTTATTCACTGCTCAGGTTCTATACCTCTTCTATCTTCTTCCTTTTGTTGGTTCCAGGTGTGTCATGTGCTTCGCATTTGACTGCCACTGTTTTTCCATATTGCTCGAATACCAGAGCATGGTGAACTTCGCAGTGAGCGGCTCGAATGGCTCAATGTCGGGGAAGTTCGCACCTTTCGGCATCTCCCAAGTTGTAAACACGATGAGGATTAGGATCCAACTAAAGTGGAACTCATAGCCTTGATCTTGAGCATCCCAGAAATTCAGTTCTAACTAGTTGACTAAGTACTTTTCCCAATTCATATGTAGTCCTTCTATGCATTTTCCAACGAGGTCAACAACGAACCCTGTGACCTGTGTAGGTCTATTCTTCCTCACTAGATTCCCTGCAATCAGCTGAGAGGCCAGACGCACTACGTCATTCTGGTTGGAGGCTACGTTGTAGCCTCACGTGCCCTTTTATACATCGCCATAGGTATCCTTAATCCTCTATGCCAGGGCATGATTTGCAGCCTTCCCTAGGTAGAAGTATTGTGGGTCTAGTCCCTGCATGCTCAATCCAGTGATCCTATGGATCAACGTTGGTTCAATAGTGATGAGTTTTTCTAGCCATAGATAGCCACCATGGTAGCACGATAGCAGGAGCTTAACGCACATGTTAACTTCCTGGTGCCTTCCAAAATGCGGTATCTTCATTACCTTCAGGACAGTGGACTGCGCGAGGTTCATAGTCCATGGTTGAGGGATTATCCTCGAGTTCTTCCCCTTCATCCTAGTCAAGTACCTGTGAGGAGAGAGCATGTTGTGGTTCTTGCGATCCCCTAGTTTGAAGTCACTGAATTTAATGTCATGATCTTGTCTAGCTGGGTTCGAACTACACATATCCCCTTCGGGAGGTATGCAATAACTAGGGTGTAATTGAAGTCGGGAAGGATAGACAGGATCAACTTCGCATTCACCAACTCATCTTGATGCTTGGTTCTTTTCTCAGCTGTGGCTCGGGATGGTCCAGTTCCACGAGTAGTCGATGGAGAGGCTTTCACTCCTCTCGTCGATGAGGCTTGAATCCTTGTGGAAATTAATTTTTAGACCATTATATCGATTAATACTTCTTCTACATACTTTTCAGTTGCGTTGAGTTCGTCCGACATACACGCTCAATATTGGATGCTCAGGTTGATGAAAAACCATTCAATAGGTGGTGGGGTCTTAGTAAACACAATGAGTTCTCTCATTGGCACAGATACAATTTGCAAAAGTATTCTTGGTGTAAAAGTCAATGGAATAAGTAGACAGTGTAACAGATCTCTCCAATGGATGAGAAGCCTTCATCAATGCAGTTTTGTCCATTACGACGTGGTTCCAACGGCCTGATGGCGATATTTCTGGCCATCACTATTTTTCTAACCGTTCGGGGCGTCGGTCTAATGGTTATAATGCTTCCAACTGTCATATCACTCTGCCATGGCGAAGTGCCACTTGGCATTGTTATGATATCCTGACGAAGTTCCAGTTTTGCAAACCTACCTTCTGTGAAGTCTCCTCCGAAACCTCCTGCAACTTTTCTAGCTTTGCCCTCTTCTTACTGAGATTTCTATCTTTCTTCCCTATGATATGCGTCTTGGTATTCCTCTTTCCATTCTAATTCTTATATGTACTCAACATAGTAACTTCGCACTGATGAGATTCTGTCATAGTGTTCAAAGGCAGTACTTCTTTTATGTCTGGGGTAGGTTCTCTACTTTTTTGTATGGATAGTTTCTTCAAGTCTTCCTATGTTTTTTTAGCTTTGAAAACCTGGTCTTGGGTCCTAAGTTGCTTCGAATTGTCCTCATGTTTTTCTATCAAGCGTGTTATTCTTCTAGTCATGAAATCTTTTAATTCATGCGTTTTTTGTTCTAGGGCCTCTTCTTCTTTTCTTTGGATCTGATCTCTCTCAATCCAGGGTTTTCCTAATAACATAGTGAATGGGTCATTGTTCTCAATGAATTTAACAACCTCAAATTATTCCTCTGTCAAAGTTCCATGAGAATGCATAGAGGTCTGGGTAAGTCTTCCACATAGGGTTATCAGTTTTCCTCTAAAGAAGCCTATTCCTCCTAATGAAGGAACCATAGCAGGCCTTCCCAAAATTTCCCAAGTTATTTATGTCATGACATTCACCTGTGTTTCCTCGTCCAGAACATAGTCTATGTCAAAGTATCCTATTATTTCTTTTATAAGTTCTTTTTCTTTGAAGATCTCTAACAAGTTGATATTTTTGTGATCATTCAGGGTTTCTTTCATTCGTAGTAATATAGTCTCTGATTCTTTCTGGGGTTCTACCATGGTCTTAGTTTCTTGGCTTTCCTCGGGGTTTTCTGATCTCATATTCATTCTTTCAAGCTTAGCAATCATTCTAGGGCAATCCAAAACTTCATGGTCCATAGCTTTACAACAAATACAACTAGGTATTCTATCAGGAAAATCCTTAGCAATATGGCCCGGTCTTCTGCAACTGTAACAAAGATTTAATCCTCTCTTTCTCTTAAATGATCCCCAACTTTTTCTATACTGCGCACTAGGGTCACAGTAATTAACCTACAAAAAATTCTTTCTAGAATCCTGCATCCATTTGTTAATCCAAGCATTCTTTCTATGCATAGGAATAACATACCTTTCATTATGTCCATCAAATCTATTCATATCAAGTCTTCTTTCTTCTAACTATGCCCTAGTTTTCAAACTAGGATAAAATTGATCAAATATACCTAGATCCATACTTTCGAAACAAAAATTTCCACTTATCTTACTTTTCTCAGAGCACAAAGCTTTCAAATCTTAAAAATTTTCATTGTTCTTACCTCTATCAGAGCATAAGGCGTTCAGACCTTATCTCTTTTCTTCAGATCTTCCTCCTTTCTTAACACAGAGATTCGCAAGTTGAGCAACAGATCTACGCACAGAGATTTCTTTCTTTTCCTCAGTTCCCAGCAATCGCAGTTTCAAGTCCCAGTAACGAAACCATTTGTTGGCACAGTGGCAGACCTAGGGTTCAACGCTTCAAAAATGCACCAACAAAACCCTAACTACTGGCCCTTTCAGAAACACCTGCGAAGCAGATGAAGTCTCACCCGAGGTAGAGGTAGGGGTGGTTGTAGGACTCATATGTCTGCAACCTAGCTTGGACACAGATATGTGATTACAACACCTTAACATAGCACTTAGCGGTCATTATTCATCAGTATTTAACCTTAGTTCACAGCCTAGATAAACCCTAATAACAGGGCATCGAAGTATTCTTCGAGATCTAATATATTCAAGCACTAATCATGTCAACACAAGTCAGATCTAACATTAATTCACATTACTAAGCACTGAGCTATCATATCATGTCTATCTAAGCATACATTACTACACTAAGCATTAACCATATGAACAATAAAACAATCACAATGCACAAACAAACCATAACACAGGATATACATGGTTAACCCCCAACCTGGGGCTACGTCCACCAACTCTTCTCTTATTTATTATCTTCACTCAGTCATCTACATGCACAGAGCCACAAGATCCTACTCTGCATAGGACAAGAGATCTGCGCGCACCTCAACATATCCTCCTTCCCTAAGTTAGGTTACAGCACAAAGCCCTCTTACAATCTACACAATCTTCTTACATCCACTTGCACTTATCTCTTCAAGTTCTTAACACATAGCATGCACAAATCATTCACAACTATTCACACTTAGCACATTGGCCTTCACTTGCCCTTAGCACCTAGCATCACACCACACCTTCACACACTTTTACTTGCATCGCGTAGCTTCCTATTTATACATTACAAAGGGGCCTAAACATGGGTAAACCCATGGGTTTACATCCCCATACCCGTTACATAATCCAAAAATCCAAAAATCCCTAAAAAGGGGCCGAGATTCCGTGATCTCTACTTCGACTTGCGCTCCACTTTCGACAGCCTGTCGAAGTCCCAAAATAGGTCAAACCTGACCAAAGATCTCCAAAACTTGGTCAAGGGCCAACAAAATTGCATGGTTTTCCTTGCTTTATTCTCTAGTGTGATTACTTTCTATGTAAACCACATGATACAACACATTATGGCATGAATTCTCTATGGTTAAACTATTGGTTGTACCCATAGCTCAATTACCCATGTGATTAAATTGCTAGTATTTGTTATTGTGTGTTCACTTTACTAAATCATTATTATATAGGTCATATTTAATTGTGCTCTATTTAGACCCTATATGAATGCTCTTGAAATTACACTCTCTTTACAAGGTGTGGTGACTATGCACAACCATCCCCTTTGAGTTGATCCAAATGAAATACATCAAAACTCTTATAGGTAACATGTTCTTCAATACCTGCATACTTCTATGTACCCATAGCCACATGAATATACACAAAGGTGCATATATAGTTACTATTTCATGGTTATAGTGGTAGAAATGGAAATAGGATTTGTATGCTTCTTTCTTATTGATGGATTGTATGATGAATAGCTAGAGATGTTGTTATTTCAAAGTTGAGTTTGAATATTTTAGTAAACAAAGTATGTAACTCAATCAACATTTGAATTAGAGTGCATTGGGGTCTATTTGGCATTTTACAACAAGCAAGTAAACCAAGTTATGAAACTTAATACAAGAAAATACACTCCTCATTAATGAGTAGCATCTTAAAAGTGTTGGGTTTGAATACTTAAATAAAAAAAGTGTGTTCTTCGACTAGAATACTAAAATTATATAGTTTTCTTGCTCCGTTTTTGGGAATTAATCTCATAATTACAAGAAAACAAGAAAATAATTGAAACCAAATATCAATAGGGATATCCAATCATGATAATGAACTCATATTGAAGAATCTAGATCTCAACCTAATTGTGAATTACAAGGATATTTCATTTTAAGTCCATGGAGAAGAATTTTTGTTGGGAAGATTAATAGGCCATAGGCCTTCTATTTATAGACCAATTGATACAGGTGGTTATATGATCCAGGTGGATATTGGTAGCCACCCACCTATTCTAACTGGATCCTCTTGTCAGTTTTTAGTACAACATGTTCTTTTGTACTTCTTTATAATTGTGGGTTCTACACTTTCAAGTTTGTCTGAAGCCCTGCACATCTTCCAGGTGGATACCGGTGGCCTCCCACCTAATCCAACTAGCTTATTTTGTATGTTTTCATGTCAACACATCTTGGTGTACTTCAGGGGATGTTTTGGGCCCCTAAACAGTGTTTTTTGGATCGCCATAATCAAATTGTAGATGGAGTCATAGTTTTGTGACATAATGCATAGTTTGCAAAAATACCTTTCCTGTTGAAATAATGTAACTGCGAAGAGCATTCTTATTATTTTGTTATTGGATTAAATCCCCATTGTGGATTAATCATGTCATTATTATTATTTTTATTATTAGATTAATCCCCATTGAGGATTAATCAAGTCGGTAATTG